>SEYY01001812.1:10000-17500 GCA_009176605.1 Armadillidium nasatum | reverse complement strand
ATCTACCAACTAATTAATGGATTCAATATTGTATGTAATGTTCTAAACACAGATACCCAAAGTCACACAGTTTCACACATGAAGATACATGTATTTTGATTTCAAATCCGAACTACAGCTTAATAAAATTTATATTTGTTTCAATTTTGTTGAGTTTTAATATTTCGAAGTTTGGTTTTAAGTAAACATTTTTTTATGATATCAATGTTTTATTAACGTATAAAACAGACAGAATATAAAATATATACACCGCTGTGTGTTGCTTAGTGATAATTTAATAATTGAAACAGTAACATGTGTTTGTGGTATTTTGTGATATACGTGAAAAGCAAATGTCTTGTGTACAATATATTATATGTATTTAGTATTAGGTATAATTGTTTATAATTTAAAATATTATTTAATGTTTATTTAATATATATAATATCATATTATATAATATATATGTTTATTCTCTGCTTCTTTTAGATTTTGCATTAAAATTTATTGAATATATATTTTTATATAATGGCTACAAGAAGAAGTAAGACTTTTAATTCTTTGTTTGGTCAGCCATGTGAATTTCCACCAGCGATGACTCCTTCGAAAGCTAACGTTTACAGGCACTATCTATTTATTACTAAGTGAGAACAGATCGCCATGAAAGGATCGGCGACCGCTAAAGATTGTCTTAAAATCGTTGCAAGTGATGTGATAAGCATTTTGGATAACTTCTACTTCCCCCACATAGGATTTAATGGTGTATGGCTAAAGGCTGAAAGGCCTGTGCAATCGGCTTGAAATATAAATAAAATCCCAAATGCCTGACGGAATGATGAGTTCTACGAGAAAGAAAAGACATTCGATGCAATGTTTGACATTTGTAACTATAATTGCTATGAAAAGAAGATATCAAGGAAAGACTGTAGATATAAAGATAAAATCCCAGTGATTGAATGGGAATCTTCTGTGGAACAGAAAGAACTACGAAATCAGCTTGGACCAATTGATAGAGCAACGACTAGTGCCAGGACAAAAACTCAAGTTAGGATGGAGAGGTTAGCAAGTCACGCTAATAGAAATGTTGATAGGGGTAGGAAAAGAGCCATCAATATAGATAGTAGTGTTCCCTCAACTAACACAGAAGTGGCGGAAGTTACTGAGGTGGAGAGAATGGAAAGGGAAGAGATTAATAAGGATGATGATTATCTTCGAGAATATGTACAAAGTGAAAATGTACAGAATAGGGTTGCATACAAGAATTTTATAATAACAGCTGACAGATATCGCGTAAGTTAAAGGGCAGCTGTAGCTCTTGTTAACGCAGCTTTGAAAGACACAGGAATGTTAAATAAATCCAACACTTAGATAGAAAGAAGGTGGAGAGAAGAGAAAACGAATTGGGAAAACGATCGTCATCAGTGTAAATGCTGAAAACACACAAATTGAATGTTTGGATTTGATGGTAGTAAAGATAATACAAAAACTAAAGAAGGAATGGAACACGTCATTGTGAAAGATTCATATGATATATACCTTACTCGTGTTACTCCAGATAATGGAACAGCTCACTGTATTCCTGAGGAAATTATAACTTTTTCTAATAGATTCTGATAGTATAGATTCTCTAAAAGCTCTCCTGTTTATTGGTTCTCCAGTTAACACTGGTAAAGTGGGTGGAGTGCTCAGATTGATTGAAATTTATCTTGAAAGACCTATACAAGACTAATTTGCCCTCTCCATGCAAATGAGCTCACATTAAGGCCTGTTTTTCAGACAATAGATTGAAAACCATCAAGATCACATACTTTCCAAGACACTATTGGGCATGAAATTCAAAAAGATTTAATAAAATGTGAGATATTTAATTAACTTTCTCCAGTACTCTCCAATATTACAAAGATCCCCAAAGATATTGTATGCAACTCCGTAAAGACCAAAAATTATCTATAACATGACTTTGTATAAAACATGGACATGTTCATCATCATTAGCCAGCAAATCTCTTGGTGCACTTCATCATTCAAGATGGCTAACAACATCCAATCGAATCATAAGACTTATGAATCTACACAGACTCAAAGGAAAACTCTTAAAGACCTAGTAAATATTATAATCCTAATTTATGTTCCAGGCTGGTTATGGATAAAAAGTAATCTGAAGGCAACTGATGGAGTCCTTATTTTTTGGTATTTAATGAATCTTCTTAAAGGAGTAAATAAAAAATATGCAGCAATTCTGAAACGTACACTTTAATAAAATTCTTATTTTGCTCACTCTAAAAATATTTTACTAGAGATGATAACAGACAACCGAAAATTGATCATTGTAAGACGCAAAATTCAAGCAAGGGGTCAGAATACCAATGAAAGAGCTTTCAGCTTCCAAAAATACTAAACTTCAACGAAGAGGACTTTTCGAAAATGACCGAATAGGAGATGGAAATGATCACTCAGCCACCAATTATCAAGGAATTTTCTAATGAGAAGATTTATGACATTGCAAACGAGCCAGTTCAAACAATAAAGTTTTCATAGCACAGCCAAAGAATGGAATGTGCAGTAAATATTGCAACACAATCTTCTCTACATAGAATCAGATACGAAAACAGAAATGAATATATCTTAAATTTAATTGAATCAAGAAACGGGATCCCACAATTTGAGTGGAAAGGCCCCGTTAATTATATATACTTTTATATTATACATATAATGTATTATGTACTTGCATAATATTATATATTATAGTTGTGTGGAAGATTGTGTCGAGTGGAGAGATGGAGGAATTGAGTTTTTGAGGCATTGAAAACAACCATGTTTTCTCTGCCCCAATTTGAAATACATGAAAGATCAGAGGTTAGTTGCTCCAATGCTACAATTCTCGAGTTTATCAACTGCTGTTGGGAGAGACGTTTTTCAAACTGGAAGGAATAATGAAGGGTGGAGTATCAGCATAGGAGTGGATAGGAGATTAGGTAATAGAAAGAAAGTCATTAATGAAAAGCAGAAAAAGTGTTGGAGAAAGGACAGAACCCTGAGGAACACTACTAATTATATGCCTAAGGGAAGAACTGTGGCCGTCAACAACAACTGCTGTAGAACGACCAGAATGGAAATTAGAGAGAAGATCTCAGAGGGAAGGATAGATACCGAAAGAGGGGAGTTTGGAAATCAAAGATTTGTGCCAGACCCTATCGAAGGCTTGCGATAGTGGAAGACCAAGAGTCAGGGAGAAGGGAAAGAAGATCACCAGTAGAGCGTTTCTTACGGAACCCATTATGGCGATCACAGATAAGATTGGAAGAATTGAGATGTTTCTAAATCTTCCTATTAAGGATAGATTCAAATACTTTAGAAAGAACAGAGGTCAAAGAAATTGGACTATAGTTGGAGGGTTGAGAAGGATCCCCTTTCTTCGACACAGGCTGAATGAGCGTATGTTTCCAGCAATAAGGAAAGGTTGAAGTAGATAGACAAAGACGAAATAGTTTACCAAGGCAGAGCGCAAGCTCGGAAGCATAAGTTTTGAGAACCGCAGGAGGAATATCAGCGGGACCATACACCTTCTTAGTATTAAGCTCAGAGAGAGCAGAAATGACATCTTTAGAAGAAATTCTAATTTTAGGCATAATTGAGTTAGAGGGGGTTGGAGGAGGTGGAATAGCTCCGGAATCAGCTAAGTTAGAGTTAGAGGCAAAAGTTTGAGCAAAGAGTTCAGCTTTAGAAGAAGGTAAAATAGCAGTTGTGCC
This sequence comes from Armadillidium nasatum, assembly GCA_009176605.1. Taxonomy (NCBI): domain Eukaryota; kingdom Metazoa; phylum Arthropoda; class Malacostraca; order Isopoda; family Armadillidiidae; genus Armadillidium; species Armadillidium nasatum. The sequence goes on along the minus strand of SEYY01001812.1, from coordinate 13,773 downwards.
GTCGGAAGATACTAAAAAAGGGAAAGAGGAAGAAGCAAAGTTAGAGTAGACATTTTTTGCAAAATGCCAGAAAGAGCTTGAGGAAGAGGAACCAGAAAGATTATTGCATTTCCTACGAAGAAAAAAGTTTTTATTGTTACGAAGGATAAGTTTTGTACAATTTCGGGATGAAATATAAGTAGCATGAGTTTCTGGAATTTGAAGACGATAGCAATCACTGAAGGTAACATTCCTACGGTGGATAGCGCGAGAACAAGCAAAGTTAAACCTGTTTGTTAGGTTTAGTAGAAAGGAAAGAAAATGGAATGTACGCCTCCATGCCCGAGAGAATCACCTTAGTAATGCGTTCTGCACACTCCGGGAAATCAAAGAAGTACGACCGCAAGTCCGACCAGCTTGCGGCACCTAAATGCCACAAAGGTTTCCTTTCAATAGAAGGGGGTCTTTCCTGCGGAAGACTTGAAGAGATGGAAGAGGATACAGTGAAAAGAAGGTGATTGGATGAACCCAGAGGAGGAAAGAGTTTAACAGTATAAGAAGAAGAATTAGAAGTTAGAAAAAGACAATCAGGGATACGAGTAGGGAGCTGCACCAACTACTCAAGGTCGTTTAGAATAGCGAAATAAAAGGCACGTTCACCAGCTGTATCATGAGTGCTAGAAGAAAGCCATTGGGGGTGGTGAACATTGATATCACCTAATATAATGATTTCCGAGAAAGGAGAAGAAGAGAGAATGCACTCTATTATTGAGTTTAAATGGCACCTAAATGCCACAAAGGTTTCCTTTCAATAGAAGGGGGTCTTTCCTGCGGAAGACTTGAAGAGATGGAAGAGGATACAGTGAAAAGAAGGTGATTGGATGAACCCAGAGGAGGAAAGAGTTTAACAGTATAAGAAAAAGAATAATTAGAATTAGAAGTTAGAAAAAGACAATCAGGGATACGAGTAGGGAGCTGCACCAACTACTCAAGGTCGTTTAGAATAGCGAAATAAAAGGCACGTTCACCAGCTGTATCATGAGTGCTAGAAGAAAGCCATTGGGGGTGGTGAACATTGATATCACCTAATATAATGATTTCCGAGAAAGGAGAAGAAGAGAGAATGCACTCTATTATTGAGTTTAAATAGTCGAAGAATTTAGGATAGTCAGTAGAGTTAGGAGGTAAATAAACAAAACAATTGAATTTAGTCCTAGAATGGCAAAGAGAGCCTAAGTCATAAGGAGGAAAATTCAGAAGACTCCAGATTAGGGACGTGAGAACAAACAACATCGATGAGACGTATGCATAACCACCGCCTTTGGCTGAAAATTGAGAATAGAGACAGTAGGAGGAAGCAGAATAGGGTTTGCTGTCAGAGCGCTCAAACATCTGAGTTTCTGTGAACAATAAGAGGTGAAGTCTAGAAGAAGAGAGGTGATGTTCAATAAAGTGGAAATTGGAGTGCAGACCGCGAATGTTGCGGAAATTAATGAAAAAATTAGACCGTGCATCAGGACAAGCGACTGCAGAGACTTGGTGGCACCAACCCCATCACCGGAGGCCACCAACTCCCAAGTGGTTATGGGGGAAGGGGTGAATGAGGGCTTATTTTTGGAAGCCGCCTTCTGGGGGTTCTCCGAGGCTACTTTTGTTGACGCCATTATTTAGTTGTTTTTTTTTTTTTTTTTTTAATTTTTTTTTAAATGGGTGTCTGTACTAATGTTTTGTGTGTGCGAAGGACAGCCTACTCCGTGTAGAAGAAGGTGAGCGTGAAATATAACGAACCATTGGGCACCGGGATGAGATGGGAAGTACCCCTAACATTCAACATATATATATATAATATATATTATATATATATATATTATATATATATATATATATATATATATATATATATATATATATATATATATATATATATATATATATATATATATATATATATATATATATATATATATATATATATACATATATATATATATATATATATATATATATTATATATATATATATATATATATATATATATATATATATATATATATATATATATATAATATTATAAAAGTATATAAAACATAGTTAACTACATACTTAGGTTAAATAAATTAATATGTACTAATGATGATTTTACTTTTCCTATAGATGTAAGAAAAACAGTAAAAGGGGGTGATTGCATGCGAGTGGTAGGAAAGGTCGCACAACCGAAATAATTCACAAAGTGTGTTATATCATTACCCTAAAGTCTTCACATGGTATGAAATTCGAATACAAAATTTCAACCCTCCCTATATATATATATATATATATATATATATATATATATATATATATATATATATATATATATATATATATATATATATATATATATATATATATATATATATATATATATATATATATATATATATATATATATATATATATATATATATATATATATATATATAATATATATATATATATATATATATATATATATATATATATATATATACTATATATATATATATATATATATATATATATAATATATATATATATATATATATATATATATATATATATATATATATATATATATATATATATATATATATATATATATATATATATATATATATATATATATATATATATATATATATATATATATATATATATATATATATATATAATATATATATATATATATATATATATATATATATATATATCCCTTAAACATTCTCACCTTCACTTCCCTTGATAATCTTCCTCTACTCCAAAAATCTCTCAAACCACCCAACACCTTCTCCATTTCTCTAATTCTATGCCCAACTTCATCACCCATAGTAACATCGCCTTCTCCAAAAATCACCCCCAGATACTAATATAAAGTGACTCGCTCCAATCTCTCCCTACCTACTTTAATTTGTAAATAATCTCCCTCATCCACATCCCTCTGCTCTCTCTCCCCATTTTTCATCCACAACACTTTATTCTTACCCGCATTTACTCTTAAGCCCAAATCATCACCTTTTTCAACTTATCCACCATTACTTTCAAATTTTCCTGTGTCTCACTCGAAAGTCCCACATCATCTGCATACATTAACATATTTGCATCCCACATATTATGTTGCTCTCTCATTCCTACCCCTTTCGCTACCCTATCTATTTTTTTCATCTCTTTCTCAATAAATAAATTAAATAATCCTGGAGACATTACACAACTCTGTCTTAAACCATTTTTACATAAAAAAAACTAAGTCTCCATTGTGTTTACTCTCACATATGCTCTACTATTCCTATTTAATGCTCTAATTCCTTCCCGTACATTCTCCTCAATTTCATACTCACTCAGGATCACCAACAATTTATTCCTATCTACCATATCGAAAGCTTTTTCTAGGTCCATAAAGCACATGTGCACATCCTTCCTTTTATCTCTACGTTTCTCTTCAATCATTCTTAATGTAAAAACCGGATCCATACAACCCTTTCCTTCTCTGCAACCTCTCTGTTCCTGTTCTGTCAACCTATCCATCCTACCTTATTCAATAAAATTCTTCCCTACACTTTTTCTCTACTCTAAGTAAACTTATCCCCCTTCGTCTCCCACACTCAAATTTATCACCCTTACATTTATAAAAAGGAGTTACACATGCATCCTGCCAATCCTGGAGTACCACACCCGTTAACAAACATAAATTAAAATAATTTTACCATCCATTTTATCACACTCACACTCCTTTCCAGCAGTATCTCTTCATTTATTCCATCCAAATCCGTAGATTTACC
>SEYY01001811.1:10000-14229 GCA_009176605.1 Armadillidium nasatum | reverse complement strand
TTGTTTAGAAAGAGAAGTAGCGATCTTCCAAGAAAGATCACGAGAAAATGAAACACCAAGAATATTAAGAACAGGTGAAGGTCTGAGTTGAGTGTTTTCGAAGAAGATATCATAGTTGTGTGGAAGATTGTGACGAGTAGAGAGATGGAGGAATTGAGTTTTGGTGGCGTTGAAAACAACCATGTCTCTCTGCCCGAATTTGAAATACGAGGTAGTTCAGAGGTCAGCCCCTCCAAGGCAACCTTCCTTGCGTCTAGTAACTGTTGTTGGGAGAGGCGCCTTTCAAAATGAAAAGAGTAATGAAGGGTGGAGTCATCGGCATAGGAGTGTATAGGAGATGAAGTAACAGAGAAAAGGTCATTAATGAAAAGTAGAAAAAGTGTTGGGGAAAGGACAGATCCTTGAGGAACACCACTATTAATAGATTTAAAGGAAGAGCGGTGGCCGTCTACAACAGCTGCTATAGACGACCGGAAAAAAAAATCAGAGAGAAGGTCACAGAGAAAATGATTGATATCGAAAGAGGGAAATTTGGAAATCAAAGCTTTGTGCCAGACTCTATCGAAAGTTTTCGATATGTCTAGTGCAACAGCAAAAAATTCACCGAAATGCCGAAGGGCGAGGACCAAGTGTCAGAGAGAAGGGAAAAGAGATCACCAGTAGAGCGTTTCTTACGAAAGCCATACTGGCGATCAGAGATAAGATTAGAAGAATTGAGATGTTTCCAAATCTTCATGTTAAGGATAGATTCGGAAACTTTAGAAAGAACGGAGGTTAAAGAAATTGGATGATAGTTAGAGGGTTGAGAGGGGTCCCCCTTCTTCGGCACAGGCTGAATGAGCGCACGTTTCCAGCAAGAAGGGAAGATTAAAGTAGAGAGACATAGACGAAAAAGTTTATCAAGACAGGGTGCAAGCTCGGAAGCATAAGTTTTGAGAACCACAGGAGGAATATCATCAGGACCGTACGCCTTCTTAGTATTAAGCTCAGAAAGAGCAGAAGTGAAGTCTTTAGAAGAAATTACAATTTTAGGCATAAATGAGTTTGAGGGGGTTGAAGGAGGAGGAACAGCTCCGGAATCGTCTAAGGTAGAATTAGAGGCAAAAGTTTGAGCAAAGAGTTCAGCTTTAGAGGAAGGCAAAACGGCAGTTGTACCGTCAGAAGATACTAGAGGAGGGAAAGAGGAAGAAGCAAAGTTAGAGTTGACATTTTTGGCAAAATGCCAGAAAGGGCGTGATTAAGCAGAACCAGAATGATTGTTGCATTCTAAACGGAGAAAGGATTTTGCACGATTCCGGGATGAAATATAGGTTGCATGAGTTTCTGGAGTTTGAAGACGACAGTAGTCCCTGAAGGCAGCATCCCTGCGGCGGATAGCACGAGAACAAGCAGAGTTAAACCAAGGTTTGTTAGGTTTAGTAGAAGGGAAAGAGTATGGAATGTACGCCTCCATGTCAGAGAGAGTCACCTCGGTTATGCGCTCTGCACACTCAGAGGGACCCCTCCCACGGAAACAGTAATCATTCCATGGAAAATCAGAGAAGTACAACCGCAAGTCAGATCAGTTAGTGGCACCGAAATGCCAGAAACGTCTCCTCGCCGAAGGCGGGGGTCGTTCTTGCGGAAGACAGGACAAGATACAGACATAAGAAGGTGATCGGATGAACCCAGAGGAGGGAAGAGTTTAACAGTATAAGGAGAAGGATAAGAAGTAAGGAAAAAATTAAGTATGTTGGGTTCATCAAGAAGACGGTCAGGGATACGGGTAGGGAGTTTCACCAACTGCTCAATGTTGTTCTGGGTAGAAAAATTGTAGGCGAGTTCACCGACTGGATCATGAGAACAAAATGAAAGCTATTGTCGGTGGTGAACATTGAAATCACTTAGAATGATGATTTCGGAGAAAGGAGAAGAAGAAAGAATGTGTTCTATTTTGGAGTTAAGATAGTCGAAAAATTTTGGATAGTCTGTAGAGTTAGGAGATAAGTAGACAGAACAAATAAATTTAGTTGTAGAGTTGCAGGAAAGTTTAAGCCATAAAGTAGAGAATTCAGAAGACTCCAAATTAGACACACGGGAACTGACAACATCGTTGCTCACATATGCGCAACATCCGCCTTAGGCTGAAAATTGAGGATAGAGACAGTAGGAGGAAACAGAGTAAGGCTTGCTGTCAGAAACGCAAACACCTGAGTTTCGGTTAAGAATAAGAGATGATGTCTAGAAGAAGAGAGGTGGTGTTCGACAAAGTGGAAATTAGTAAAGAGACCGCGAACGTTGCAGAAGTTAATGAAAAAAGAAGATCGTGCACTACGGCAAGTCGGCACAGAGGTCTTGGTGGCACCAACCCCATCACCGGAGGCCACCAACTCTCAAGTGGTGATGGGGGAAGGAGTGGATGAGGGGCATTCTTTGGATGCCGCCCCTCGTAGCATCTCCGAGGCAGATCTATGTTTCGCCATTTTGTTATATTTTCAAAGATAATGTAAGAGTAAGCGCTTGTAAATTTGTAGGAACGTGAGAAGAAAGTCGAGGGAAGGAGAAGTGGAAGCATAGACACTCTGATGTGAGACGAGGGTACACTAGAGACCCTCTGAGAAGGTAAATTATTTATATATATATATATATATATATATATATATATATATATATATATATATATATATATATATATATATATATATATATATATATATAATTTCATGAGAGTTGTATTAAAGATCTGAAATGAACTTTTGGCAATGAAAAACGTGAAAATGTCTAAAGAAATAATCCTGGAAAAAGTTTTGAAGTCTCCAAGTTTCATTTTTTAATGTTTATCAATAGATGTTCTCTAAACAAGATAATGACTTCAGCCAATTTTTGTGATACATTTGAACGATTGAAATTAAGTAAAGAATGGAAGAAAGAAAGAAAGAAAAAAAAAAACAAATAAAAAACTCGAGAAAGATCTTTAAGTTATAATTTTTCATTTGATATTTATATCATGTAAAATTAAATCTTCCTGTTAATGCTTCTTATTATTATTATTATTATTATTATTATTATTATTATTATTATTATTATTATTATTATTAGTAGTAGTAGTAGTAGTAGTAGTAGTATATATGTGGGTGTGTGTGTGTGAAGCAATTCAAAAAGGTATTCCGTAAATTTATTTGATTTTCATTATATTATAAATAGTAAAAAATTTTCTCTATAAAATTGACAATACAAATCAATAATAATAATAATAATAATAATAATAATAATAATAATAATAATAATAATAATAATAATAATATATTTTATGAGGTAGTGTTTTTTCTTTGCATTTTTCAGTATTAAATATCTTGCAAAGAATGCTCTTAATTAAAGAGTTATGGATAATTCTGTGGATAAGAATTGCCACTTCTGAATTGCCTGACGTCTCAAACATGGCAATTGACTTTCTCAAATCACGTGACTGGAATGACGTCATCGTAATTCATTCCCAAGGTAGGTAGGGAAAAAATGTACCAGTGTGTGAACTAGTATACGATCTATCAGATGATTTAACTCTTTACCAGTATCACTGGTGGTCTTGGAGATGAACCCTTTACGCACTAGACCTTAACATAATAATACAATCATTTTTCTAATGCTGTCATACACACTCTCTCTCTCTCTCTCTCTCTCTCTCTCTCTCTCTCTCTCTCTCTCTCTCTCTCTCTCTCTCTCTCTCTTCTAAAATATTTGCTTTAATAAGAATGGGTTGAGATAAAATAAATTTGAGAATCCCTGTCCTACGAGGAGACGTTTTTGACACTATGGTGCTGCTGGCAGGTGGGACATGCAATCATATTTCTTTGATTTCTTTGAGAGAAAAAGTATATAAAACCTTCTTCATGTATATATATATAAAACCCTCTTTTAGTTGGAGGTATATTTCGAAGTGTTTAGAAAGCGTAACCATGATGATTCTCTTTAGTATGGGTGCATTCTACTTCTTTTTACTTAAAATTAATAAATCATGATTTAAATCAGCAAGTTACCTATCCTAACAAACCATATGCAAAATGGAGGTTATTCTCAGTTTCGGACGGCTATGTGTCCCAATAAATATATATAATATATATAATATATATATATATATATATATATATATATATATATATATATATATATATATATATATATATCAGTAGCCAGATGGATAGGGAGATTCATAGACAAAACGAGGATAAGCCCTTTTGCAATTGAGTTTAAAT
>SEYY01001811.1:0-7500 GCA_009176605.1 Armadillidium nasatum | reverse complement strand
CTCAATTTGCAAATTTCACCTCACCGAAAATGATTGTATTTAAGTAAAAAATATTTTCAAATAAGATTTGTATTATTTTTGCACTTCTCTTTCAATAATGATGCTTAGATTATACTGAAAGAATATAAACTTAAATCAGGCTGTTAAGTCTGTACTATTAATTAACGGTAAAAGGATACATACCTACCAAAGATCAATGATGTCTGTTGCCTTATATATTTTTTTTAATACGAATTAATATAAAACATATGCTAAATTAAGAACCACTTTATAGTAAATTATTAAGTTAACTATTTATACTGTTAGAGAAAATTATTTATTGTGGTTGCCACATTGTAGTTTTGAAACTAGTATAATTAAGGGTGAACTGGCAAGCTGGAGTAGAGTCAGTTCCTTTTTTTTGTTTGGGCGTTGAGACTTGAGACTAAAAATAAATTTTCAATAGAATTCAGTTTGAAAATGCAAAGATATTTTGTTCTTCTTAAAACTAACGTCGAGGAATTATTTCATAAAAAAAAAAATTTGATGAAACTATTTTAGGAAAATTCGTTCCTCATATTTTGGTGAGAAAATGTTTCTCGTTCAGAGTAACACATTTCTTCACTAAGTATTTCATTAGTACTGCCTAATTTCTTCACGTTGGAAGAAATTTTGATTTCGAGCAACGTCAACAACTTAAAAATATAAATATTTTAACAATTACATAATCATATTTAATATGCATCTTAAATCTTTAATTTGATGACTCAGGCTTTTAGAATTATGTAATATTAAGCAAATAATTAATGAAAAAAATCAAAATTAAAAAATATATTTAAAAACAATTGTAACAAATTCTGCTAAGTTGGAAAACAAGACATGCGAAGTTTTTTTTCCCTATATAATGTAACTATAATTATTTTTTCTGAATAATACAATCTTTCATTAAATTTTCCAGAATGATGAATTCACAGGAAATAAAAAGAAAAGTGGACAACCTCAATTCAATGAACAGGAGACAGTTTTTGTGCTTGTGGGACGAAACAGTTGCAAAATTTATTGATAATGTAAGTTGGTGACAAATGTGTAAAAGCTATTTGATGGATTGATATCCATCAATCTTATAACAGCAAAATTCCAACTTTTATAAGCATTCATCAAATGTTGTCAAACGTATAGGAAATCTTACTGTAAATACCACATAATCACAAATTTAAATAAAATTTTTGTTAATTTAATTATTACTGGACTATTTACTCAGATTGCGAACCCAGAGTTGAAGTTTGAGCTGGTAGTGGAATTTGGTTGGGGGTAGGACTTAAAGTTTATGGAAGAGTAAACAGAGTTTGAAGTTGTAGTAGCGGACGGAAAATTTCCTCCGGAATCACTCCCGTCATTTTAGATTATACTGACTAAAAAATTACTCATTTATCGATTAGTTCACTATTTGAATTATAATTTTAGTATCAAAAAAACAGTATTAAATTTTTGTATTAAATTAGTATCAATTAAAATTGCCACAACATTAGGTTAATTATGTCAATGATACTTTATGTTATTTTATGTTACTTTATGATACTTTGTTATTTTGTTACTTTGTTATTTTATGTTACTTTATGATACTTTGTTACTTTATGTAACTCTTTGATACTATATTACTTTATGATACTTTTTGTTACTTTATTTTATGTTGCTTTGTTACTTGTGTTACTCTATGTTACTTTATATTACTTTGTTATTTCATGTTGCTTTGTTACTTTATGATACTTTGTTATTTTATGTTATTTTGTTACTTTATGTTATGCTATGTTGCTTTGTTACTTTATGATACTTTGTTACTTTACGTTATTTTATGATGTACAGTCGTGAACAGAAGTTCGTTCCTATTAGGCTGGAAATAAATATTTATATAAAATAGAAATCATGTCATAAAAGCTCTATTTTGAATAAAAAGAAAATAAAAACATTGAGCGGTGCTTAATTGAACTGTGATTGGCTGAATCTGAAATGATCCCTATTTTATATAAATATTTATTTCCAGCTTAATAGGAACGAACTTCTGTTCACGACTGTACATGTTTAATATGTTTATGGTTCATTTTTTTTCAGGTTAATAAAGTACTATTTTTGTCCAGATATGATTGGTTCATTCTGCTTTTCGGAAATTATTCACTCGGAGAACTTAAGAAACGAATTATTCATTTACCTTTTTATATACCGTCAGAGGTAGGAACTTATTTATTGCAAAGATGTACTGTATCTTCGTCTATAAAGCGTTGTTACAATTCCAATGAATTTTAAAAGGTTCAAACTTTGAGTTGGTCCATATTTAAGCCTGCGGGATATATTTTAATTGTTTTAAACTACTTTTTAAAAGATTTTCAAACAATGAATAATTAATATACAACAATATCCCTGAATTGCTTTATTTCAAAAAAGGTGTCTGTTGCGGAACAAAGTTCAAAGACGAAATGGGTCTTATACGAAATTTGGAAAGTAGGTCCAAATGCCAGTATGATACTTGATAACGAAATTGGAGAATGGTCTGAAAATTTTGGACTGAAACGTAAATCCCTTCAGCACAAGATGTTCAGGAGGAAAGATATGAAAGGATATCACATCAGAGTTGCTACCAGAGAGGTTTACTGAATAATTATATTTACTATATTTATTATAGTTTCTGTAAATATCCATAACTATTTCTTAAATAACTTTAAAAAATGTAATTCATATTACATATAATTATTATATTTTTAAATTTATTCATCAGTTTTCATAGCAGTTTTTTGTAATTTTCTTTGAAATACTTTATTATAAAATTATTTAATTAATTAATATCAGTTTCCAGCATTTTCTGGTTTATTTACTAATAAAGCGACCCAAAATCTGAAATCAGGATATTCTGTTGACGTTTTCCATCTTATTCAGGAGCAACTTAATTTCACGTAAGAAAATATATCAGAATCTTTTGGTGCTCTTATTAATTAAACAAACAAGTTGAAACATTTGAATGAGTTTATAGGCATACGCTCAAAAAAATAAAACAAATTTCCAGTGAATTGCACAAGGTAGAAAAGGTATAATACTTAAAAAAAAGTAGTTTCACAATTTATTTTTCAGAAAAAAATAGGAAAAATGTTTTCTTCATAGATTTTAAAAGATTTGAAAAAAAAATCCGTGATTCCATACAATAATTAGTAAATATTTATTATTAAGTAATAAAATCGAATGACGTAGACTTGTTTCCCAAATTCAAATAAACGGAAAGAAACTAGACTGATGATGATTGTAGTGACGTCATGGAATTGTAGTGAGGTCATGTAATTGTGGTGACGTCATGCAATTGTAATGACGTCATCCAAATCTCCCTCCAATGAAAGATCTCACAAAATACCATTACTCAAATTACGCAGAAAATCATCTTAATTTAACAATTTTTTTTAATATTAATTTGTTGATACTTTTTGGGAGTCACATATCAAATGTTAACAATTTTATTTAACTTTTTTTCCAAAGGCCTGAAAAGGTGGGAATTTTGTCCCGAAACCATTGGCCATTAAAAATGAGCATATTACAAGGGATTTTTTTTTTCAAGAATAATGTTCTGTAATAAAAAATCTTACATATATATATATATATATATATATATAATATATATATATATATATATATATATATATATATATATATATATATATATATATATATATATATATATATATATATATATATATATATATATATATATATATATATATATATATATATATATATATATATATATATATATATATATATATATATATATATATATATATATATATATATATATATATATATATATATATATATATATAGGTGTGTGTGTGGGGGGGTAGGTGGGTCTTTACATTGCAAAAATTGTCCTAACGAATCGTTGGGACAAGTGGCAAAAATGTCGCAACAAATTTTTTTAGTTATTTTCTCATTAAAAAATAAATCGGCGAAGCAACTTCCTTATGATTAGCATGTCTTTTCTTTATTAAAAATTTTATTGTGACATTTTTTGCCACTTGTCCCAACGATTCGTTGGGACAATTTTTTTTGCAGTGATAGCAGTAATTCTTTACAATCAAATAGGTATTCAGCCGTGGAATCAGTGCATGGATCTATTCAAGAAGACGGTAAAACTTGGTCAGGAATAGTTGGCCTGTTAATGAGGGATGAAATTGATGTGGCTGCTTTACCTTTCGCTAAAACGAATTTAAGAGCTACGGCCGTGGACTTTACTATACCAGTTATTAAAGTGAAGTATGTATTCAAAATGATAGATAGATTGATAGATAAATAGATAGATAGATAGATAAAGATAGATAGATAGATATAAATAAATAGATAGATAAATAGATATAGATAGATGATAGATAGATAGATAGATAGATAGATAGATATCATAGATAGATAAATAGATAGATAGATAGATAGATAGATAGATAGATAGATAGATAGATAGATAGATAGATGGATAGATAATAGATAGATAAATAGAATATAGATAGATAGATAGATAGATAGATAGATAGATAGATAGATAGATAGATAGATTGATAAATAGATAGATAAATAAATATAGATAGATAGATAAATAGATAGATAGATAGATAAATAGATAAATTTATAGTTTATAGATAGATAGATAGATAAATAGATAGATAGACAGATAGATAGATAGTATATACACTTACCATCAAATTAATAACAAAGTTTACTTCACTCCTTTCTTTATTTAACTTTCCGGCCTCTCGGTCATCAAAATTTATTTTCAGACAGCGAATGTTCATACGAAGACCTGAGTTTCAAGCCACATGGGTGCTCTATGCTCTTCCCTTTGATCTTGATATTTGGATTTGCTTACCAGTTTTTGTTGCAGTTGCAGGTTTGTTTAAAATGATTGTTCTTCTGGTAGACATATGACCATTGTTCGCTTAAAAGTTCAGTTAATTCCATGGATATTTTTTTATGGGAATTACTGAGAGACATTTTACGTAATAAATTCCTGTTTTTCGCAAACTTTTCTACTCCCAAAAATCCAAAAATGAAGTATTTATCTTACTTATTATTTCCTTCAGGTTTCTTTTTATGGGGTCTAAACAAGATGGCAATTCACGTTAAATGTCCACATCAAAATTTTTCAGTTGGATCTGCTTTTTGGCAAATTTTTGTCGGGCTTTTACAGCAGGGTAAGCTTTTTATGAGTTTCATTATTGTGATTTATATAGACTAATTCAGTGTTAAAGTTTTTAGAGAAATTAAGGATTTTAGTGGATTAACTTTTTTTTTTTTTTAATTTTAGAGAAGTTTTGAAGAGTTAATTTTATTTCAATCTTAATTTTACAATCACATTTTTAGTGAATTTCAGGATTTTAGTGAATTAATTTATTTTTAGTGAATTTCTGAAATGTTTTAAAGAATTAAATTTATTTCAATATTAATTAAACTATCAATCACAGTTTTAGTCTATTTCAGAATTTTAGTGAATTAATTTATTTTTTAATGAAATTTAGATAAGTTTTAAAAGTTAAATATAATTTATGTTGTATAGATATATTATTATTTCTTTCAGCTTCCGACATCGAGCCTTTTCTCTCATCCGGAAGATTAGTTATGGTGACTAGTTCTCTCTGCAGCTTGATTCTGTATACTTGCTATTCGGCAATGCTGGTATCGATTTTGACCACAATACAGCCAACAATGCCATTCCGCAGTTTTGATGACCTTAGCAAATTATCGGACTGGCAACTTGGCACTCTGAAGAGCAGTGTACTAACTGAAATGCTTCAGGTATGCAAAAAGTAAAGAACAGAGTAGTAGCTCCAAAGTCAGTAGATATTTATAGTGATATAGAAGACATTTAGTCTGCAAGTTGCAGTTTATATTTGCTTCGTCTGTATATATTTATGGAAATCACACTCTATTAATCCTAATCCTAATCCTAATCCTAATCCTAATCCTAATAATAATAATAATAATAATAATAATAATAATAATAATAATAATAATAATAATAATAATTCCATAGTTTGCACCAGAAGACTCCGGAATGCGACACGCTTGGGAAAACAAAGTTATCAAGAATTCTAAAACAAGTTTAGTCACTAATCCAGAAGGCATGGAGAACATTTTATCTATTCGTATGTACTACCCTTATTATTATAATAATAATAATAATAATAATAATAATAATAATAATAATAATAATAATAATAATAATAATAATAATAATAATAATAATAATAAATAATAAACTAATAATAAAATAAAATAATAAAATAATAAGGTTATAGAATGTTTCTGAGTTTAATGTTTTGAAAATATCGATATTCGAAAATATCGATATGTCGAAACATCGATATGCCTATTCAAATATTATAATTTTTTAATTTTATTATTTAGTTTTCTAGCGTACCTAGTTAGACTTATCATAACCTGAACTACCGAAGTTGCCGTAAAATACAACCTAACCTATACAAGAACGTTGCAAATGAGATACCGATTAAAATCGAAATAAATAATATAAAAAATAGAAACAATATAATAATAATAATAATAATAATAATAATAATAATAATAATAATAATAATAATAATAATAATAATAATAATAATAATAATAATAATAATAATCCCTTCAGCGAAGTATGCTTATTTCGAATCCTGGAACAGTATCGATTACCTCTTACAAGAAATGCCGTTAGAGAAAGCCATGCATATAGTGGACACCGGCGTCGATTGCACCTCCTTCATGCCTTGTTTAGGCTTGCAACTCAATTCTCCTTTTAAAGAAATTCTCAGTTACTAGTAAGCAAATTCTTATCAAGTTACAACGATATTATTATTATTATATTATTATTATTATTATTATTATTATTATTATTATTATTATTATTATTATTATTATTATTATTATTATTATTATTGTTATTATTATTATTATTAATTCTTATTATTATTATTACGCTTTGAATTTTTTTTTTTTTTTTTTTTTTTTTTTTTTTTTTTTTTTTTATAGTATATCTTTGATGACATCGAGAGGACAGTTAAAAAAATTGCAAATCAAATGGTGGCCAAAAATTTCCAGAGAGCCTCCTACCGTATATCCTTCCCCTGGACTTAAAGAAGTAAGTTTAGTTAGTTAGTTGATCATGTGCAAAATGGCGATTTTAGATCACGTTTTAAAATAGTGTGTAAAATTGTGAATTTAACAATCTCTAAGGCAACATTTCTTTTAAGAAATAAACCTTCATATGTATTCATAAGAAATATATAAGATTATTATTATTATTATTATTATTATTATTATTATTATTATTATTATTATTATTATTATTATTATTATTATTCTCTTTTAGGTTTTCACAGTTTTCCTGACATTAGGAATAGGATTCGTCTCTTCATTGGCTTGCTTAGGCTTGGAAAAAATTTTTAGCGGGAAAATTATGATGAAGAAAGAGAAAGATAACATTCATCAAAATTTGAAGTTGTC
>SEYY01001810.1:0-28692 GCA_009176605.1 Armadillidium nasatum | reverse complement strand
TATATATATATATATCAAATGAAATAATTTAATAAAAAGAAATATAAATTTGCAAATATGTAAAATATATATTTATGCGATAAAAAATAAAATAATTAAAAATAATAAAAAATTAAATAATATATATAAAAAATTCCCACTAGACAGGGTTCCAATGTTGAAGCTTCTGTGCTCCTGCTTCTTCCAATCCAGAATCACCACTCCTAGGGTGACCAATCTTTGGTTGGTAGTTGATGGTTGAAGTAGGAAAATAATGAAGGCTGGATGGTTTTCTTTCCTTTTATTACATAAAATATTGACTCTGGATGGTATAACAAGAACAAGAAGGGCAAGAACCCTAGCTGCAATAATAACATAAATACAACTAGTGATATCTCCTAGTAATGCCATGATCCACACACCTGACACTGTCCCGCCACAATGCAAGCCTGTGCATCATGATCATTAGCAGGAGATAGAAAAAAAAATGTAAATAAATAATTACCAATGGCAAATGCATAGAAAAATACATACACAAAAATACATATATATATAATAATAATAATAATAATAATAATGATTAAAGTATGTTGGCAGCTGGCTGCTGCAAGAAACACACACAAATAATAATAGATAGTAATAATAATAATAATTATTAATAATAATAAAAGAAATCCTTTCTTATCCCAACCTACCTAGCGGAAGTTGCCAAAACAGGTGCCAGCAAAAGTAAGATCAGAGCAGCTGGGACAGTAAATGCCGTATAGCTGTAGCTGTAGCTGTGATGTTAAAGGATTGCGAGGCGAGGTCACTGTAGAAAGGCAAGAGCACTGTAGAAAAAGGAATAGGGTATATAGAATTGGAGCACAAATGCAACCTAAGGCCTAGTAGAAGCGAGGCCTAGTAAACACGAATAACAAAAATAGAAAAATTAGGCTATTATAATTGTTGCCTACCTGTGAATAACGTCACTGCAGATGGAAGAAGAAAACAATGTTGTCTGAATATCGTACAGTGGTAACAGGTCGATGATAAATAAAGATAACAAAGATTTTGCAAAGGCACTCACAAGAAAAACGGTTGAAGTACTTTGAAAAGCCTAACAAAGCGATAGTCTCTCACTTTGAACGATACCGTGTTGCCTCCGAAAAACCACAGTATAGAAGTCACAGTAGATGAAAAACGTGGAGAGCTCCGGCCACAATATATATATATATATATATATATATATATATATATATATATATATATATATATATATATATATATATATATATATATATATATATATATATATATATATATATATATATATATATATCCTCTGTTAGGTAAAGGCCAGAGGCCTACCAAATGCTGGGAAAATGCTGGAATTCTTGTCGTTAATGGCTGACATGTCCCGAAACACGGCGTTTAAAAGTGTTCAAGTCAAAGGAAGTTGGAAAAACAGATAAAGGAAGTGTGTTCCAGACTTTACTAATAGAGTACATGTAAGATTAAGCATATAGCAGTTAAGCCTAGGGTCAGAGAGTTGGACAGAGAAAGGATGAGACTATATAGAAAGGAGGTACGCGACGTGAAAGTTCAGAAGAGCAATGACCGTTATAACAGCGACATTATAGAGAGAGTGGTGCAACAATTCGATGGGCAGGAAGAGATTGGAGAGAATTAGTGAGAGCTGGAGAGTTGATGAGACGAAAAGCCAAAGACTCCACCTTCTTATGGAGAGCTGTATGAGTGGAACCACCCTAAATGTGTAAAGCATACTCCATACAGGGGTGAACAACACTCTTATAAAAGGCAAGCAACTGAGGTGGTGTGAAGAAATTACGAAGGCGCCTCAGAACACTCAACCTCCTAAAAGCTTGTTTAGAAAGAGAAGTAAGGTTTGACTTGTGTGTTTTCATAGAAGATGTCATAGTTGTGTAGAAGGTTATGTCGAGTAGAAAGATGGAGTAATTGAGTTTTTTGAGGCATTGAAATTGACATTTTTTCTCTTCCCCAATTTGAAATACAAGAAATATCTGTGGTCAGTTTCTCCAAGGCCACACTTCTTGCATCAATTAACTGCTGTTGGGAGGAGTGTCTTTCAAACTTGTTAGGATTAACCTAAAGTATATGTATTGTTGATACTATGAAAATACTCTTTGTTATGTTCAGTAAAGACTATGTTCTATTTGGTAAACATTCTTTTTCAATCGATTGTATCGTGTTGTTGTACCACGCTTTTATACTCTGTGTTAAGTATGTAAATAAAGACCTAGATTAAGAAGTGCTGTGTCTTTATGCCCTGCCCTATGTAATATTTATATTTATATTTCGCCATCATTATGAATAATATAACAACAAAACTGAAAGTAGTTAAGGGTGGAATCATCAGCATCGGAGTGGATAGGAATGAAGTAATAGAGAGAAGGTCATTATTGAAAAGTAGAGGGAGAGTTGGAGATAGGACTGATATGCCAAACCAAACCAATTTTGTTACAGTAAAAATTTAACAAAACCCTGATGTTGAATTGCTGTCTTTTGATGTCCAATTCTCCATGACATCACTTTTCTGCTTTCTCCTTGTTTAAGATCAGGATTTGATTGTTAAACATGTTATTCAGAAATCTTTTATTCTGAATGTTGTAAAAACCTGCTATCTAATCATGATAAAAATAGAAATTCACTTTTCTGCCAACTCTTCCTGTGCATGTATTAATTTTCTTATTTCATTATTGCAAAACTTGCACTATACTTTGCTAGTGCTTTCAACATTTGAAACTTCAATCCATTCATGCCCTAATTTTCTTATAGATTGCAGAGTGTTGTTGTAGCAAGGAATAGCTCTTAGTTTATCTTAGTTTAATTTATGGCACAAGTTAGATATAAATAAAAAAATTAATATATGAATTAATTGCAATTGCAATTAATTAAAGCTGTAAATGAAACATTTTTTGAAAAAGCCCACTGGACCCAGGTTTTTTCGTGTTTTATGTGGAAAAACCCAGGCCCACTTCCGAATAAGGCTTTAAAAAAGTAAATTTTTTGCCAACACTGGTTAGTTTTACCCCATGTGGTGGTGAGTTTTACCCTGTTTAGAGCAACATTAATAATTTCTAAACTATAAAGAAAATTTACATTATTTTATACGAAAACTCTTACCTTTCATGTTCTTCAAATCCTTTAAGTTCAATTGTTACATACTCAATATATTTATTTGGGAACAGAACTTAGAAAATTTTTCAAATTTTGTCAGAAAAACTTACCCAAAAAGTGGAAATTTTTTGTTATTGTTGTCCTTTATTAAACTACTTTTATACAAAACATTGAAATATGAAGACTTTTCTATCAAAAATTCCAAAACTGAGAATATAAATAATTTCTTTTTAAAAAAAGAAAATTTATTAAAATTTGCTTTTGAGGGTGGTTAGTTTTACCCCACATGGTTTGTTTATCCCATTATATATATATATATATATATATATATATATATATATATATATATATATATATATATATATATATATATATATATATATATATATATATATATATATATATATATATATATAAAATTATTATTATTATTATTATTATTATTATTATTATTAGAAAGTCTGGTTTTGCATTACTTCCTTTGTACAGTAAAAGAATTTGAAATAATATACAATGATTAGTCATTGTGGACACATTTGAAGGATGAGTTGAGAGAATTGGAAACTATTCATATCATTTCTTCTGCAAATGATTGGGTAACAAAAAGAAATAAAAAGAATAATTTATGAACATTGTCAAAAGGCATAAATGTGAGTAAAGTAACCTAACATGACTATAATAATATTGCATTTAATTTTGCTTTAATTTATTTTAATATTGTAAAGGTTTTAATTTTTGATCATGGACTCATTTGATATTAACTAATCTTTTCATAACCACAAATAATTGCAGAGATATTTGTAAATATTTAAAGATTTTTCTTATATATATATATATATATATATATATATATATATATATATATATATATATATATATATATATATATATATATATATATATATATATATATATATATATAATTTTTTTTTTTTTTTTTTTTTTTTGTATAACCTTAGACTCTAACCTTTTTTATTTACCTTATATTTTTTGCTTTTTCTAGGAACTTTATGGTTTATTCAGTACTTACTAATATTTAAATGATTTTTATAGCATTTATCAGAGTTAAACCAATGATTTTTGAACTGATTTTCTCTAAACTTAATATGCTTTAGCCTTTAAAAGGTAAAATAATGATTTAAATATTTGAAATAGTTACTCAAAAATGAATAAAGCTTTACAAATTAAAATTAAATGTATATATTATGAATTTTAATTCTTATCAGTAACATATTTAATCTATTTCATTTAGTTTTCTATAGTGCAGTACATCAATATCCAACTATAATAATTTTAATAAATTCTATGTAAAAAGTATTTTTTGCTGGTTTTCACTTCATGATTTAATTTGGTTAAGGATTTGTTTTCTCCAATTTTTTTCAAAATTTCTTTTGATTTTGTTTCTTATTTATTTATTTTTACACCTTTGTGAGATTATATTTGTAAATTCATGATTTGCATAAGTATAACTTTTCTTATGAACTGAAAGTGCATCAATGTTGAAGAATATATGAATGAATCTCAGGAGACTATTTAGAGACTGGTATGTTAGGTTTGTGCCATATATTAACATTTTCCATTAGTATTGCAGTTAGTATTTGTAAACATTTAATTTACATATTTCTTTTATGCTTTTAATCATTCTTTAGAAGTATTGTTCTTCTTTTAGTAAAAATTTATAAAACTTATCAGCTTGCCAGTGATATTCATTCATTAATACAGTTAAGTTTAAGGAGTAACTTTTTAAATTCTTATTTTAAGTTTTTTTTTTTTCAAAAGTAAATCTGTAAAAAATTTTATATGTGAGACCTAAATAAATGATATCAGAGAATCCATCAGATTGAAATGCAAATTTTTTTTAACTAAAATTTGGCAAGATTTATTTGCATGTACTATTATGAAATATATTTAAAACTGTAAACAAAATGTTTAGGTAAACCTAGTTTTTTGTTTTTGTTTTAAATAATACTGTTGCTAGTAAAGAGAAGCTGTCAAAAATACCCAATTGTATGCTGTGAATTTTGTAAATTAAAATGCAACTCTGCAGTGCGTTTTTATATTACACCTAAAAATCCTCTGCAGATTAATATATATATATATATATATATATATATATATATATATATATATATATATATATATATATATATATATATATATATATATATATATATATATATATATATATATATTACACACACTAATTTACACAGTCTCTTAATTTCATCCTGGAATATCTGTAAATATCTTCATTATATTAAAGCTTTTCTTAATAAAAAAAAATAAAATTTTGGTTCTTCTATCTTACTCTCTTTCTACTCCTTTGTTAAAAATATCAACTCTTAACATTATTTCTTTCTCGTTTCTTCTGTTGCAAAGTCTGAACTGTTTGTTTAAACCTTTGCCTCTGATTCTATCTTAAGCAGCTCCAGAGGTATTCCTCCTTCCCATCTCCCTTCAACTTATTTAATGCCTTCTTATTTTTTCTACAGAAGTTACTTCTTCTCTCTGCTAGCTTAATGGTAAGAGGGTGTACATTCCTTTCTTTATATTATCTGTGGTTTGCAAAACTTGTAATTCAAAGCTTGCATTGCAGATTTGGTAAACTATTTGGTGTCTGAATTGTTACATTCTGTTCTCCTTGATAAAGTGAGAGTATAGGGCCTTTCAACTTATTAATTCTCCTGCTTTCAATTCTCTCTCTCCCAAATCTTTCTTCCTGTTGAGCTGTTGCATCATTCTTTATTATTCATTTGCAATTACAGTGGCCACTGCTCTTCTGAACACTCTTGTCATATATATACCTCATCCTTAGGTATAATTAACCGCAATGTAGTTTACAAGAGCAAAGAGGTTATAAGCAAACTATATAATAGCTATGTCAGGCCAGCATTAGAGTATTGTGCACAAGTTTGGGCTCCTCATTTAAGAAAAGACATAGATATGCTGGAGAGAGTACAACGTCGAGCAACAAGGATGATTTCTGGCTTTGAAAATAAGAGCTATGAAGAGAGGTTGAAGGAGTTAGGAATGTTCTCAGTTGAAAGGAGATTTCTCAGAGGGGATATGATACAAGTTTACAAAATATTTGCATCTGACAGTAATACAGAGATTGAAAAATACTTCATAGTGGACCATGGAAGAGTAACTAGAGGACATAATAAGAAAATTAAAAAGAAGCCATGCCATCTCGATCTAAGAAAATACTGTTTCAGTAATAGAGTTGTTAATTTTTGGAATGACTTGCCACGGGAGGTTGTTGACTGTGATTCTCTTGTCAAATTTAAAAAGGGGCTAGATAGATATATATGGATGGTTTGGGTATTATATAGAATAATCTGACTAAGCCAAATTGGCGGGTATATATGAATTTTTGGATCAACAGATCAACCTATGACTAAGCCTAACGGCAGTTTTTTTTGTAGTGGGTGATGGTTCATTGAGTATTGCATGTGTAATGGGGTTTAGTTTTTCTTTTAACTATGCATGACTATGCATGAATGAACTGATAACTGGGATGGGATAGACCTAGTCTTTCGTGCATGTATTAGTATTGTTAGTATTTGTTTGGACTGGGACAGTCTCGATAGGCCCTTGTGGCTTCTAACTGTCTCTATTTTCCTATCCTCTAAGGAGAGCTTGTGCAACTTGTTTTTCCACACAATTCTATCCATTTTCTTATTGTCAACTTTTACCACTAGAGTATATATATATATATATATATATATATATATATATATATATATATATATATATATATATATATATATATATATATATATATATAATATATATTATATATATATATATATATGCATTTTTTTTTTTTTTTTTTTTTTTTTTTTTTTTTTAATTTTTTTTTTTAATAATAAAAAAATTAAAAATGTACTATGAACCAAACTTAAGCACACCAAATAAACAATGTATTAATTTCACGTAAAATAAAAGTGAATGCAAAATAAAAGGCTAGGATAATAGGGATGAAAATTAGTTAAAGATTTTTCTCTTTTGACACATTCATTTTGATATCTCAAAGGTCAAAAGACTTGATGTTATTTGTAATTGTGTCAAAAAATTAAAAACTTTTCTAAAAATATTATTTTAACTTTCTCATTTTCTTCACTTTCATTATATAAGATATTTGCTGCTATCTTTAATTGAAAATTTGCTTGTGTGATTGAAACACTAAAAGAAAGTGTGGTCCATTATAATTATTAAATAATAATTTTTTTCCATTATAATTAAAATAAGTAGCATTCATATTATATATTACAAAATACTGATAATACATATTTTTATTTTTATTTTTGGATAAATTTAAATAATATTGGTAATATAAAATAATATAAATTTAAGAAAATTTTCATTATGTTTATTTAATAAAAAAAGTTCACATTTAATAGGTTGAGAAATCATTGGTTTATACTGTATTGTATCTTAACAAAACTTATGTAACTAACATAACTGCCTACTAATTTTTATATTTGTTTATATTATTCCTTGTCTTATTTCAGGATTACAATGGCTCCTAGTCGAAACTTCATAATTACCCTAATCGCTGGGATGTTTTGCGGTTTCTTCGTCTTTTACCTCTTAACCAGCACATTTACTATGCATCCTTTCTCCCTAGAGGGATATAGGTAACAGGTTTAATTAACTGTATATAATAAGGCAGTAAAAATTATGGTAGCTTATTTCTGTTGGTATTTCTTTTCTCTCTGCTTTAGTAGCTTTTACCACTTCTGAATATGCATGTCTTCAGTGGTAGCACTTACTACCAACCTTTTAAAGATATTTAAATGTACTGAAAATTGTACAATAAAAGAAGAAGTTTTTAAAGTTTTATTTTTAATAGTTTAGAATTTCTTATGCACACTTTTAATATTATTTTGCTTATAGAATCAGATAAATTTAACATTTATAGAAATAGAATCATTTGACATTTATTACAAAGGTTAATTTTTGTAGAAGAAAATTTGGAGTCCACAACGAATTAGTGACTAGGTTGTTAAATTTGAGAGCATTATAAGATTATAACTATCAGCATATTTAATTCATAAAGCATTAACAGTGGCTTAATCCAATACATACAGAAAATTTTGTACTTACGAGTGGTTAGTGATGATTCCAAAAATTCTTGTGAATTTTCACAATGTGCTTTAATATTGATTTAGGAAACATCCTTTTCAACTAAATTTGAAAAATGTGCTGAACATTCATGTGTTATCAGCTTGTGGTATGTTCTCTGCAGAATATCGCATCTTTATCATTTTATTTTCATTATCAGTGCATAATGCAAAAACCGAAATATAATATTTTATTACACATAGTTTAATATCTTATTAGCTATTACTATCTACTTCTGTCTTCTAGTGACTAGTGTCAATATCAGGCATTATCAACTATATGAAATTTATAGATAGTTCATCTAGTTTATATTAACAGGTCACACAATCGTTTACTAAAAATAACTTTTTTAAACTTTAAAGTACTTAAATCTTTATAATATGTTTCTTTTGCCATTTTATTGCATCCTTGGCAGTTTGAGCACAATATTCTGCAGTTTTTGCATGACTACTCCCAGTATCAACTGTAGAAACTAGATAAGGTTTGCTGCTTTCATTATGGATGGTGTGAGCGATTATTAGGTCATTGTCAACTGTACTCCATCCATCTTGTATAAGGGTAACAGCACAATCATCGTGAAGATCAATTTTCATGGAAGTAATAACTTCATCATTAATTCTTCCTAAAAGACTTGAAGAAAGTTTTTTTTCTATTAGGCGGCTTGTGTCCGGGTCTCAGGTTCTTTATTAGTTTTATAAATTCCTGACTTTTTAACATATTTAAAGGAATATTTGCAGAGGAAAAAAAAATGTGAGAAGTCCTTGCAAATCCAACTCTTCTTTTTATTCATTTGTTGTTCTAGTCACAAATGATGAAATATATGATTGTCTCTTTAAGGTTTTATTGGTGTTGATGTTGATCCAACAATTGAAAATGTGAGTAATTCATCTTCAGTGCTCAAACTTAAAGTATTATGATCACCACTTTGTGATTGAAAAGACCTGCTTGAACCTGCTGATGCAGGTAGCTTGGAAAAATTTATAATTAACTCTGATGACCTTGGAACACTTTCTGCATTTCTTCTTTTGCATTTCTCCAAATGACTTTTAACCCTTTCTATTTTTTTTTATTATATTTTCTTTGCAGTAATTACAAAGAACTGTATTTGGTTGGTCACTTAAT
Organism: Armadillidium nasatum; assembly: GCA_009176605.1. Lineage (NCBI taxonomy): Eukaryota > Metazoa > Arthropoda > Malacostraca > Isopoda > Armadillidiidae > Armadillidium > Armadillidium nasatum. The sequence goes on along the minus strand of SEYY01001810.1, from coordinate 19,323 downwards.
ACTGTCACTTCCTTCCATTCACAAGCCTTATTTCTTCCTCCCAATTAATACTTTGGTATTTTCAATTTTTCGAAATATTTTTTTTAAGAATTTTTAATTAAAATATTTTATATCTGAAACTGAAAAACAAATTTGTTTAAATAGGAAAGTTTGGAAATTTCTTTAAAGAATATTTATATTAAAAAAAAAATAATAAACTCATAAATATTAATTTTTAATCAGAAATTCATTTTTAAGCTGTAGTTAAACTTTGGAGCAAAATTTGTTTCAAAATTTTGCAGTTTCTCATATAAAGCTAGGTTTTAAATTTGGAACTTGTAAATTACACTTCCATTGACATTAGCAGGATTGATTTTGTTGACAACATAAAGCAATGTTTAGCATTTGTATTTTAAAGCTCTGAGTAATAATGAAATTAATGAAAAAATTAATATAAAATCAAATTTGTGATTTTTTTGATTTTTTTATTTTTAAATAAAGGAAAAAAAATGGTTCAAAAGTTTGTCTCTCTAGTTTTCTTTTCTAAGGGTATGTCATTTAGTCACCTATCTTTTTATTTTTCTGAGGTGTAGTTTTCTGAACCTTTTAGCATACTGTCTTTTTTTCAAAATTTATCAAAATTTCTGTTTCTTTTATTTTTTTTTCTTCCCTGCAACATCATAAATTCTCATGCTTGTGATAATAACATTCCTACTAAATTATTGTTTAGATTATGAGTAAATAAAAATTAAATTTAAAAAAAAATGAACTAATATTTTCTGATTTTTAAGAATCTTTTCGCTATTGTAATGTACTCCTTTTATAGCAGTATTTTTTATGCATGTGTAATGTAAACTTTCTAAATTATTTATTTTTATACTGAAACGCATTTCTTTCTATAAATGTTTAAACTAAAAGCAATGCAAAAGATTAACAAGGAAAAATGTTTAAAAACTATTTTGATACTAAAATAAACTATTTTATAGTTTTAGGTAACATACCCTACTATTTACGTAAAATTCCAATTTCTTACTCATATTTTTAAATATAACCTGATTAAAATGTAAATCTGAAAATAATTGGAAAAATATTAGAAAGAAAGTAAAAAGGAATATTGTGAATGGAATAACATTATCTTTTAACTTTGAGGTAGTAGTATTTATTCAAAGCATTAATTACCTTTACCTATATCATCTCCACTGTTAGATTTGATCTTCAACTAATATTTGAAATATATATATATATATATATATATATATATAATATATATATATATATATATATATATATATATATATATATATATATATATATATATATATATTATATTTATTTTTAAAATAATAAAAAAACATTTGTTATAAAATGAGTAAGGAAATAATCCCAAATCTTTAATTTCTAGCAACATATGGTAGAATCTTAACACATTTTTCTGCATAATTGTCATAGCTATTTAGATTTTTGTTCAAATGAGAGACTTCTGAGCTTGAGAATCCCCTCATCAAAGAATTCTGCTGTTATATTCTTGACCAACTCTACGGTTTCTTGCCCTTCATCTCTAGCCAACTACTGTTCTCTCTAAATCTCCAACTTTATAAAGATGAAATTCTTAAGAAGGAGGCCAGTACTATAAGATCAGAGTTCTGTGACTTCCCACCCAAATGTTTTTAAACTTTTGTGTCTTTAACATTGTATGGATGTGTACTCATATTAAACCAAGAAAATTCAGGGAAACTGAAAGTCACATCTAAAAACACTAAAATATTAGGTGTTATATCCAGAATTATCTTCGTGCACTTCTTACAAGTGGAGTTTGTCTACTCCTCAATAACATCACAAACTGCTTAAGATAATTATAGGTTGTTGTGGAGTTGAATAAGTTTTTAGATACCAGAGGTTGTTTAGTGGTTTAAGATACTGTAAAAGGTCAGTTGAATAGACTGGGAGTAGAATTCTATGAGGAGAGTACTAACAAGCTCTTTCATTTGATTAGATGCCTACCTAAATTGCTATTGCAGTTACAAAGAAAAATGTGTTGAGGTGATTTGTTGCTAGAGAGTTAAAGTTTATTGATGATTTTTGTTTTTTTCATAAACCAATTTACTTTAAAAATTAATATATATATATATATATATATATATATATATATATATATATATATATATATATATATATATATATATATATATATATATATATATATATATATATATATATATATATATATATATATATATATATAGTGCTCAAGATCATGCTCACAGTCATAGAGATCTCAAAGATGCAGCTGGGCCTAATATCCCAGTTCAGATACATTCTCATTTAGAAGAACATCATAAGGGTATTTATTTAATGATTCATTTTTGTAACCTCATAATTTTATAATTGATTGCAAAATCTAAAAATTTTAAGCTTTTTCTGTTTTTGGTAGTATTTTTCATATGGCATCCTTTTGCTGTAGGTGAAAACAAAGAAGCTGACAAGTTGGCACAAAAGGTGAGAGTGCTTTGTTGGATTATGACTTGTCCAGAAAATCATGAAAAGAAGGCAAAACATGTAAAAGCAACTTGGGCAAAGAGATGCAATAAATTTATTTTTATGAGCTCAGAGTATGGTAAGATTATATATATATATATATATATATATATATATATATATATATATATATTATATATATATATATATAGGAACCGACCGGGGCCCCGGCCCCGGCCAAACCCGGCCATTTTTACTGACCCCGGCCCCGGCTAAAAATCAGGGAAAACCGGGGTTGCCGGCCGGGGTTAAAATGGCAAATTATACAAAAAAATTTTTTTTTTTTTTTAAATTTTCAGCAGATTCTGCTGAAACTTTCAGTGTATATACATTTTTTACCGGTAAGAAAAGTCCATTTCTAGCGTTTTTCCGAGTCTATTACGGTTAAAAGTTTTTTTTTTTTTTTGTGGAAATTTTACCCTTTTTCAATAGAATGGCGGTGCCAAACCACTTTTTAGAATGAGCTGAAAGTTGGACTATTTATTCAAAATTATATGGGCTACAAAAGCCTCTAATAGACTTTTGTTCCCAGAGTTATAGAAAAAATGTTATAAGCCAAAAACTGACCAACTATAGAAAAAAAATTTTTTTTGAACTAAAAAAATCCACCTTTTCAGACAAAATCTTTTTTAAAAAAAAATACAACTATAACATTTCCTATTTTTGGTGTGTATAGAGGAGGGGTGGGGCTACAAATTCCTCTACGTACTTTATTCGATGAGATTCGTTGGTTTTGAGATATAGCCTTCAAAAAGGTCCATTTTTGGCCAAATTTCAAAAATTCCCAAAGTTTGAGAGGCTATATCTCGCTTCAAACAAAGGGCATTTAAAAATGCACTAAATAAAAATTGTTGCCCTGTTCCTCTTCTAAACAATATTCACAAATAAAAAAAAATAGTAGGTATCGTTTTTTTTTAAATAATTTTTTCCTCCGATTTTTGCAAATTTTTTTTCAAGTGCTTATAACTTTTTTCTAGACGTGATATCAAAAATCTATTCCCACCAATGCAAGAAATTGGGGCAAAGGTATTCAGTTAAATTTTCAGCTCATGTGGACCAGTGGTTTGACCCAGTTATTCATTTTTTTCAACTTTGGGTCCAAATAAGTTTCAAACCGTTATAGACTCAAAAAAATGCTCGAAATCAACTCAGAACTTCGTGAAAAAATTCACATACTTTGAAAATTTCAGCTCAATCAGTGAAATAAAAAAAAAATTTCAAACAAAATATAAGAAAATTAAGATTTTTTTCTTTTCTGCTATTGAATGTTCATCTTTGTGTTTTGATTTTAGATACTCAAAAAAGATTTGGTTGAAATTTTTTTTACTTGTAGCACCCGGAGGTTCTCTTCTAATTTTCTGACTGCAGATGTTACATTTAGCTATTTCGAGCCTATCCTGAAACATTGTAAAGTATTCAAATACTGCAGAAGCTGATATTTTAGCCTAATTAGCCATATTGACTGAAAGTATAAACAAAATAATAATTTTTAAATAATGCAGCTAAATGATACAAGTTTGATACATAGCAATAAAATAACAATGTTATGTATAAATACAGGTTAAATTGATAATTTTATATCTTACATTTTTTCAAACTTTACCTTTGGGTCTTACCTAAGTAAACGTGTTAAATCACTATTATGAATTAGAAAAAATTTTTTTTTTATTTTTGTACTTTTTTTAAACTTTAAAATATAAAAACTGTAATTTTCTGATTTTTTTTAGAGAAAATGCATATAATCATTAATTTAAGTGAATGTTGCCTATTCTACTCCTTCCTTACAATTAAATAAACCTTATATCTAATTTTCTTAACCTAAAATTTCAGTGCTTTTGACCTCTTTACAAATTTTAGGAAACCCCGGCCATAACCCCGGCCCCGGCCAAATTTGGGTGACCCCGGCCCCGGCCCCGGCCAAATTCCAGCCCCGGTCGGTCCCTATATATATATATATATATATATATATATATATATATATATATATATATATATATATATATATATATATATATATATATATATATATATATATATATATATATTACCTGATGTATGCATTCTAACTTTAATAATAACTCTAGCATATAACAGTATTTGGTACTCATTGTACTCACCTTAGTACGTCATCATATTTCCCTGATCACTTTTTGAAGTAGTTGAGAGATGGTGTCACTCAATCTCTGGAAGCTCTCAATGCTGATATCCTTTACCCTTATCTCAGTGGTGAACTGGAGAATCTTGAGTGATGAAGTGTTGTAGTTTGCTTGGAATTTCATCATAAAGTTCCAGGCATTTTCTACATGGCCAAGGTCAGGACTATTGGCTGGCCACTCCAAGAGAGTAATGTTTTGGTCATTTAAAGTACTTGGACACCTTTGCATTGTAATAGGGAGTGCTGTTGTGCATGAATGTTTGTATCCATGAATGTTGAAGCAAGTGATGTATCAGTTACCATTCATTGTCATGCTTAAAACACTGCAACAAGCCTACACCATCACAAATTCAGGGTATTTTACAATACTGACTGTGACTTTGGTGTTATACTGTAATTTTTCCCTGTTAGCAATATAACGCAACTTTATATTAGCAACAGAAAAAAAATTAAATGAGGAAAGGTAAGGTTATAGTAACACTCACGGTTGTTGTTGAGTTCACTGGTGAGTTTATAATCAGTGGACGAAGGCGATGATGGAACTAGTAGTTGAAGTTGACGTTGCAGTATGACGTTCACGACCAGCGATTTTCAGGTGCGTGGAGAATACCATTCGATCACAGAAAGGAACGGTTATAGTGGAATTATTACAATGAAGGCCAAAGAAAAGTGTAATTAAAACTCCTTTTATTGGTTAACAAAATTCGCAAATAAATAGTTGTTGAGAACAATTTGTAATTGAACAAAACTTTAGTTTGAGAACAGATAATCAGAACGAATAAATAATGGTGAAAGAACTTAACAGATCGGAATTATACAAAATACGGACGCGGCTTTTATTCGGAAACTCAAAACTTATGGAATTTGAAGATTGGGTTAACTCGTAGAACGTTGACGAATAGATGACGTACGTAGTTCCCAGACTCGGGTACGTATTTACAGTCTTCATACCTCGCCCTCTACCATCAACTCCATAAGGCAGATAAGTCTTATGAGGAAATTAAACAGAATCTACTTGATCTGTTTAATAACGAGGATAAAGTAAAACAAGAACGGGCAGTACATGATTACATGACTGTCAAAATGCGTAAGAACGCCAATTTATTTTCTCTGTAAGACTTCCCTGTGATAATCCTACAATAGGAAATAAAAATAATAGTTGTTTAAAACTCACGTTTGGTGTTGAGTCCAAAATCGCGGTTGATGGTATACCTGCCTCTTCTGATGGTGGTATTGGTGATTTTAGAGGGTTGTTGGATCGTCTTCTTCTTAGGACGGTGTTGAAATTTTACTGCAATCTGATTGTTACGAACAGAAGCCCTCAGGACCTCTGCCAGGGCAGTGTGGATTACTAAAAGGAACAGTTTCGGCAGATTTAATATAAATTCAAAGACAAAAGTTGGAGGTCATTGAAAAACAAAGAAAAACAAAATCGTTTAATAGTTGAAAGTTGGATAAAGTATATTAACAAGGAATAATGACGTTTTTAGAGTTCGAGCAGAACAATAAAGAAAGATCTGTTAACAAAAACAACGCAGAAAAAGGGCGTTAGGTTGTAAAGAACTGACGGGTATATTGGTTTCTTAATGACTGTTAACTGTTTGTCAAATAAGAAGACACCCGTCGTCAATTCAATAAAAAGGAGAACTAGGAAGTTGACTGATGGTTGTAGTAGTCCAGAGTTGAAAGTATTGATCACTTTATAAGTTGTAATAGTTCCAGAGTTGAAACTAAAAATCAGAAAAATTTTATAAAATATTTTGATAGATTTCTATCAATTATAACCTTTAAGGCAAATAATTGTATTTACTCACGTATTGGCCAGAGTGGTTGGCTCCAATACTTGAATAAAATCTTTATAGTTGAGAGTTCATAAAGTTATTAACTCTTGTCGTTTTATTTTCAACTTATTAATTTGTGATAGTTGTATTTGTATCAAAGTAGAGTTAATTTTATATTAAATTTTAAGTTCCAAAGACAGTTACCTAATAAAGAAAATAAAAATTAGAAAAACAAGCTGCAAAAAATGTAAAATAATTATCTGTTAATATTTTGTAGTCGGAATCCCTCTTTTTCTTTTCGAGATCGATTATCTGTTTCTTTCTTCACCAATAACTATTGGGAAGAAAAGAATAAAAATTTAGAATGGCACATGCTCACAATACCAATTGACTGAAGAATGGTTTTGAATTCTCCTTGGCCAACTCTTGATACACTAGAATGTGGATTCATTTGATCACATCACTTTCTTCCAGTCCTCAGGTATGTCAAAAAATTTTCTTGTCAAAGGAAAGTTTTGATCTCTTCATTAAGTGGGTGAGGAGTGACTTTCTGGCAGGTCGACAAAAAGGCACAGCAAGATCCTTCTACAACTGATGCTGTATGGTACAGATGGTGATGTCTTGTAACTGGTCTAGGGATTGTCTTGAGCTCGGTTAAATGAGGGGTTCTTGTTACCTCTCGCTTCTCGAAGATTTTCTGTTGCCTTGCTGATTTTCTGAGGGGGGTTTGGTAGCAGGCACCAAAGTATAAAGGTTATGAGTTGCTGCAAAGATCGCCATAAATCCATAATGGTCTCCATTTCTCAATTTGTACACTTATTGCCCCCACAATATCACGTAAACGAGCTGCTTATGGCCCTATATGTATGAGATGGAATTTCTTTGTGAAGATGTCACCTTTCATCTGTCAAAGTTTGTATACAATGTAAATCATATATATATATATATATATATATATATATATATATATATATATATATATATATATATATATATATATATATATATATATATATATATATATATAATATATATAATAATACAAATATATGACTCAGTAGTCAGGACTATTGGGATCACAAAAGAGCGGATGGCAGCATATGTACAATATCAAACCGTTTTTCAAAGTTGAAGGTGAATAAAATTCGGTAATAAAATTGTAGAATATTTATTCTTAGACAATGGGATTTATGAACGAAAGAATTCTTTTTCAAAAGCAAGGATATAGAACGTATAAGAAGGTCTCGAGAAAAACGAAGGAACGGTTGAATAGGGTTTTTGTGGTTATTGAAAACTGACGAGAATGTTGAATTCAGAAGAATATCGTTTAACAAATAAATCTCGCAATCAAGTATTTTAAATTGAGGAATATGGAAAACAATGTTGAAGTGTTGAAGGACGATGAGACGTTAATGAAGTAGATTATACAGTTCCCAATCCCGGGACTGTGGAAGAAAAATTCTTGTTTTTATTTTACGTTTCTATTAAATTGCTCATATTTTATTTTATTTTACTTTTCAATATATAAAAATGAAATAAAAATGAATATATCTTACGCGAGGGTTTTCCTGGTGATCGAAATTCTCGCTCAATTTGTAGACAATCGTAATGTATTATTTTTTACTTAGAGTTAGAGTCTTTAATAAGTGTCAAGTTTTTATTTTGCTTTTAATATTTTTCATCAAAAATAGTTTTTTAATTTTAGTCAATTAGCATTCTACCTAGAATAGACAAATAAGAGAGTTAATGTTTACAAGAAAAGAAAGAGAATACATATCAGTAAATTGTGTGTTGAAGAATCCTCCAGAGTGTTTTGTTCTGGATTGTAGTTGATGTTACTGAACCCTCTTTTCTTGTGATTATAGGCTTCCATGACAACCTCCTGTGAAAAATATCATTAATAGTGACAGAACACCCGTTCCTACAATATATATATATATATATATATATATATATATATATATATATATATATATATATATATATATATATATATATATATATATATATATATATATATATATATGGGGATGTTTAGCACCTGAAATGCTGAAAATTCTCTCTATGAGGCATTACCCATGGAGTGTTAGTTCTGGCTGATGATTTATTCTGCATTCTGTGGCCTTCTGGTTCGTTTTCACATTTCATCTTCTCAGAGGTTATCTCTACATTCACTCAACCTTAAATTGGAGTGTCTCACATTCCCACATCCCTCCCTATTCTTCACAAGTCCTGAAAGATTTACAATCTCATAATCAAACATTATTATTATAAAACCAAAAACAAAACGAGGCATAAACCTGCCTTTCAGATATTTGGAGGGGTAACTTCCAAACAGTGCCTCTCACCCCAGCATCACTTTGGAGTTGGTGCCACCAAGACCTCACTTCCATCTTGCCTTGTGCTCAGGTTTTTTTTTTTTTTTTTTTTTTTTTTTTTCCATTACTTTGTGGAACACTTCTCTTTTTCTAAACCTCACCTCTTGTTCTTGACTGAAACTCTAGTGTTGAGCATTCCAAACAAATCCTACTCTGTTCCATCTCTGTCCTCAATTTCAACCAAAGGGGATTGTGAGCAACAGTGTGGTTTACTCTCATGTTTCTAATTTGAAATCTTCAGAATTTTCCACCTGTGTCTTGTACTCTCTTGGTACTGTACAACTAAATTCATTTGTTATGCTTATCTCTTTACCACTGACTATCTAAATCCTTCAGCTATATCCAACTTCTAAAATAGCTTATTCTTCTCTCATTTCTCGGAAATCAACATTTTAGGTGATTTCATTGTTTACCTGCACCAGTGGCTTTCTTCTGGCTCTCATGATGCAGTAAATGAAGTTGCCTTCCATTTCTCTATCCAAAATAACCATGAATTAATGATTCAGCTCCCTACTTCTGTCTGTAATCATTTTGGAAGTGAACCAGACCTTCTAAACCTTAACTTGTAATCCTTTTTATATTGTTAAACTCTTTTCCACCTCTGGGTTTATCCAGGCACTCTTTATGTATACTTTTCTCTCCAAGTTTTCTGCAAGAAAGACCCCCACCTCCCACCAGGAAACATTTTTTTCATTTTAATGCCACAAACTGGTCAGATTGCAATGTGACGTCATTGATTTTCCATGGAATAATTATTGCTTCTGTGGGAGGGTTCCCCAGAATTGTGCAGAGTACATAATTGAAGTGATTTTCTTTCCATTCATCAAAACCTAACAAACTTTTGTTTAACTCTGCTTGTTTTTGTTATTTTTATTCATCTTTTTCACACTCTAGAAACTTATGCAGCGTGTATTTCATCCCAGAATCATGCAGAATGTATTCTGTATATTAAATACTTCTCTGTAGAAAATATGATAATCTTTCTTGGTTTCCTTTTTGCAAAAACTGCTGTTTTTCCTTCTGCTAAAGCAGAACTCTTTGCTCAGACCTTTGTCTCCAATTCCACCTCAGATTATTCTGGAGCTATTATTCCTAATCCAACACTCTCAATTCTTAATGTCTAACATTGTAATTTCTTTTAAAGATGATATTTCTGCTCTCTTAGCTTAATACTAAGAAGGCGTATGGTCCTGATGGTATTCCACCTGTGGTTTTCAAACTTGTGCTTCTGAGATTGCACCCTGATTTGGTAAAATATTTCATCTGTGCCATTTTACTTCGACCTCCCTTTCCTGCTGTAAATGTATGCTCATTTAGCATGAGTCCAAAAATGTGATCCATCGAATCATTAAATCATCTTATCATCCCATTTCTGTAACATCCATCCTTCTACAGTTTTCAAATCTATTCTTAACAGAAAGATTTGGAAACCTCTCAGTTCTTCTAATCTTATCATCTTTGTTCGCCATTATGGATTTTGTTAAGAACTTTCTACTGGTGATCTTATTTCCTTCTCCCTGATTCTTGATCCTGTGCTCGTTGGTGTTTCAGTGAATCTTTTGCTTTGGTGCTAGACATATTGGAAGCTTTCAATAGAATTTAGTTCAAAGCTTTGATTTCTAACTTTCTCAATTTTTGGTATCTTTCCTTCTTTCTGCAGCCTTCTTTCTGATTTAATTAGCATTTAAATTTATTAATAGTGGTGTTCCTATGGAATCTGTCCTATTCCAACTTTCTTCTTTTAATTATTGATCTTTTTATTACTTCAACACCTATTCACTCATATGCTGATGAATCCGTCCTTCATTACTCCTTCCATTTTTTAAAGACATAACAATTAATTGATGTTAATTTTGTCTGTCCTTGGTGCTTCTTTTTCTATTGATATTTCTTGTTAGAATCATGTTTCTTCTCTTTGTAAATAAACTTCTTAAAGGTTGGGTGTTCTTTGTACTTTCAAAATTTCTTCATACTATCCCAGTTGTTGATCTATGGAATAGGCCTCACAAATCTGCAAGAGAGAGAAAAGGTGGAGTTCACGACTTTTCATTTTATCATTAGTTTTGATTCCACTAGATCTTTTAGTCTTTCCCTGCTTATCACATCATGAGTCACTCTCTCAATACTATCAAACACTGCTCTTCTGAACTTGATAGTCACATATCTCCATTGAGAAAGGCTTTTGTGACACACCAATATAGTCTTATCCTTTCTCAGTCCAATTCTCTGACTCTAGGCTTAACCTCTATGCTTAATTACACTTAATACTATACCGATAAAGTCTGGAATACACTCCTTTATCTATTTTCTCCAACTTGCACTCCTTCAAACACTGTGTATTGAGGCATTTGGGCTTTCGATTTTCTGATTCTGATATCATCACAACTTGGTGAAAATTAGCAGGCCCCTGTCCAATGCCCACCAGTATATATATATATATTATATATATATATATATATATATATATATATATATATATATATATTATATATATATATATATATATATATATATATATATATATATATATATATATATATATATATTGTAAAGGTGACCTACCAGCTCTCTGAAATCCCACAACCCTTTTTATATAAGAACCCCAAAACTACCGATTACCAGCACTCAACTCAGTGTAGTTTTACAATGCATATGCATACACTCCAATTTAATTTTAGAATTCCCCTATACAAAGCTCTGATACCCTTAGTACGACCCGGGTGTCTTTAATGAGAATTACCGATGAACACTGCTGGCCTATCAAGCTCTCATGACAATTAAAACAGTTATAATTAATCTGAATAATTATAAATCAAACTACAGGAAAACTCAGGAACTATCTACTGAATGGGAATACACCCCACAAATATATAAATTTACAGTAATATATACAGGCTCGGAAACCTTACATTCAACTATACCCTACCATGCATTCCCGTCGGCACACATTATAAATGCAGAACATTCCTTTTTTTTTTTGAGAATTTATTTAATAGAAAAATGTGTAAACCAGAATTGTTATGACCACAACTGAACTATTAGTTATATACAAAAATATAAATATTTTTGTATGCTCCAGTTTACAATAAAATAATCCATTTGCATACACATATATAAATATTTGTGTAGTACTCAATTATTCAAATTTTCATATCATACACAAATGTAAATATTTGTGTATGGTTTAATCAATAATTACAACCTCATACATAAATATTCATATATGTGTATGGTTTAATTAATGAATCTCTACTATATATGAATGAAAAACTACATAGGAAAAATGAGAATGATACCACAAAAACAAATATAAATATTTGTGTAGGTTTTTTATTAAATAAACTACAGCAATTTATCTCAGAATGTTTCTGTTACTTAGGAATTAGTGGTATATATATTTAACTTTGGAATTTAACCAGAGGAGATCATTTGCTTCATTTTCCTGCTCGATTACAATTCAGTTTAAATATATGACGCAGCTTAAACGAATAATTGAATAATTTGGAGTTAGCAATAATCCCACACTACTCATCTGACCTTAACATCCATTAGATCTCCATTCAATATGACCTCAAGGTTTGCAATTGACTCCAAAATTCAAACCTAAAAATATATGTTTATCAATTTAATTCAGATTAAGCATTAACCTATCCAAATAGTTTTATTTAAATGTGTCTAACCCTTCTATTAAAATAAACAAATATAATTGCTAACTTACCCTTGAAAGGGAGATGAAATTGAAAATCTTACCAAATCTGGCTATCTTCCTGTATTAAATATTTCTAATATTCCCTGTATTAATTATCAAGTTTATATAAACTATTTACTATCTGCAAAGGAAAGAAAAGCTGATTTATAATCTGTCAAACATACATCTTTTTCATTAATGAATAATAAATGATATTTACTCCCTTAAAACAAACAGAATTAAAGGGGAGTTCTAACTACTTGATTGTAAATATGGTCCTGGAGTAGCCTCTAATATATTATATATATATATATATATATATATATATATATAATATATATATATATATAATATATATATATATATTATATATAATATAATATATAATAAATGTATATCAAATATTCACCTAAAACAACTAAGTTACCACACAATCACATACATAACCTCCATCTTCAACAAATCCATCCAACTCAACTATATCCCCCCAATGGAAAAAAGCATTAATCATCCCTAAACTAAAACCGGCAAAGACCCTTCAAACCCCTCCTCCAATCTCCCTATTATCCACCATCTCAAAACTTCTTGAAAAACTAATCCTAAATTCTATCCTCCAATTCATCCCACAACAAAACTTCCAACACGGGTTCAAACCCAACCACTCCACCACCACTGCACTTACCAACATCATCCAACCTATAATAAACGGACTAAACCATAAGCCTTATCACAAAACTATACTAATAGCAATTGACATAAACAAAGCCTTCGATACTGTCCCGAAACATAATCTTATCCATAAAATCCTCCAATCCAACATCCCAACAAACACTAAGAAATGGCTAACCAACTTCCTATCAGGAAGAACCGCCCAAATACAACAAAACGGCCATAAATCACGTACCATCAACTTAAGGAACGGAGTTCCGCAAGGAGCCATACTCTCCCCACTCTATTCAACCTGTACACAGCAGACCTCCCTCAACCCCAAACAACTTTCACCCGCATATCATACGCAGACGACATAACTATTACCACCACTCACAAAAACCTCACCACCGCAACATCTCTCACACAAGACTACATAACACAACTCCAATCTTGGCTAGCAGAAAACAGGATGACGGCATCCCCAAACAAATCCTCCATAACCCTTATAACAACAGACAAACACATATCCAACACCCACCCACAAGTCCTACTAAACAACACCCCCATACCCCTCAACAAAACCCCAAAAATTCTCGGCCTAACATTTGACACTCACCTCACCTTCTCCAAGCACATTCAAAATACCACCTCAGCCGCAAACAGAAAACTCAACATCCTCAAAACAGTGGCCAACACAGACATAAACAACAACATACAAACCTCAATTGCAATCTACAAACAATTTATACGCCCCACCATTAACTACGCCTCCCCTGTCTGGCACCCTCTGCTCTCCGACAAAAACTTAACGACACTCCAAATAACGCAAAATAAAGCCCTTCGCACCATCACCGGCTGCACACGCACAACCCCTCAACAACACCTACATAACGAAACCAAGATACTACCTATAAGGAATCACCTCGAAATGATAGGCACCCAATTTTACGCAAAAACACGTCTACCCACACACCCATGTCACAATACTCTCCTCCAACCTACCCCACAGAGACTAACACAGCCTCCATCGTCCACCGGCGCCTTTTACAAACAGATCCTAAATCACATCCCCCTCCTCCCCCCAATACCACAACAACCAAACATATACACACTCAACTAACACATTCATACTTGATCAACAGACCTCCAAACAACACACTAAACGAAACCCCCCCCGAAATAAACCCCGACTTCAACAACCTCCCAAGACACTTACAAACCTCACTTGCAAGATTGAGATGCGGGCACCACCCAAACCTACAACATTACAAACACAAATTCAAAATAAACCAGGCAGATCTCCCACCTGTACTAGATGCGGAATGGCCCCGGAGACCGTGAAACACTTTCTATTACGCTGTCCTTCCAACTCTCGCCCCAAAATCTTCTGGGGCATCACTTCTTTGAAAGATCTCTGGACGAGACCGACTGCGGCAGGAAGCTTCATTAGCGAAGTGTGGCCGCCTCAACATGGGGTGGTCAGGGGGTGAGAAGGTAAAAAAAAAAAAAAAAATATTATATATATAATATAATATATAATATATATATATATATATATATATATATATATTATATAATATATATATATATAATATATATTATATATATATATATATAGATATATATATCATATATAGTCATTATGTCAACGATTAATAGTAACCTATATTCTTATATTCTTTATAATAAATTGTTTATGTATCAAATTCTACCAAAGTAACTGGAAATGTTATATAAAAAGACAGAATTTCAATTATTAATCTGAAATTTTTTTCTCAAACGAATATTTTTCATTGAATTTTTTTTTTTTATTTTTATTATTATATATATATATATATATATATATATATATATATATATATATATATATATATATATATATATATATATATATATATATATATATATATATATATATATATATATATATATATATTAGATAAATTCTTGGACACTGTGGTTTTAAATGTAGATGAAGGGAGAGAATATTTATGGGAAAAAACAAAGGAAGCTTTTAAATATGTACACAAAAATCATAAAGATGATGCTGATTGGTTTATGAAAGCTGATGATGACACGTAAATACAGTTAATATTACTTTCTTTAATGAATTCTGTCTTCCTTTATAATCTTTTAATAAAGTAAAATTTTCAAATTCATAAAAAACTTTGGTTCATATTTACATTTATTCATCATTTAGTAGTTGAAATTTGTACGTTTAATTTCAGTATCATAATTGTGTAGTCTAATATAATATTGATTCTTATTATAATATAACATAAACCAATCTTGAGGACTACTATACATTTCTAGCCTGCACAGTAGTATGCTGAAGAACAACAAGATTGTTTTTGCTTTTCACCCACAGATTTTTTTTATCGTTTCAGTAACTTTTTTATATTTAACAATATAGGCAAGATATTATAGACTAGTTAACTGATTGGAAATTTGGATTCCTCTGGCTAACTCCCAATATTCTTTAAAAGAATATTACATCCCAGCACATACTGTATATGTGATGCCTATTTTGCAGATGCAGATATTGACTGAGGAAGTTATTTTTGGTTGGTATTGTAATTGAGGGAGGAATTTCATCATTTCCAAAAATAAAAGTAATTGTCCTTTTTCATTTGAACTTAATTTTTCATATAGAAAAAATTAAGAACTGACATAGTTACCAGGGAGTAGTAGGTACTTAATGAAAAAATAAATGGTAAAATGAACATTGTTATTCATTGCCCTTTCCTCAACTTAAAAGCTAACAAGTATACAAATTACAAGCATGTATAAAAAGGGATATCTCAGAATTATCTCAAAATCCCATAATTCAGTTAATAGTTTCTTGAAATCCATTTGGAACAGGTCATTCTAAGTAAAAGGTTAAATATCTCTGAAATATTTTAGTTATTAATTTGTGAATCTTTTTAGGTATGTCATTGTTGAAAATCTCCGTTACATGTTAAGTCCTTTTGATCCAGATGATCCAATTTATTTTGGATGCAGATTTAAGAAGTTTGCAAAGCAAGGATACATGAGTGGAGGTATATATATATATATATATATATATATATATATATATATATATATATATATATATATATATATATATATATATATATATATATATATATATATATATATATATATATATATCAGTGGTTATTGCATCTGACATTTCACACACTATATATATATATATATATATATATATATATATATATATATATATATATATATATATATATATATATATATATATATATATATATATATATATATATATATATATATATATATATATATATTATATAGTAAAATAAATAATAAAATTTAATATAAAATAAAAGATATGACACAAATCCATTCAATTGTAAGTTGGTTGGAGACGAGTCCGTAACATTGTCTATCTCCTCTGTCTCCTTCTTAGTCTTTCGCCTGAAATGGTTCAACAATGTATATAATATAATTTAAGCAAGAAACCATTGTAATTATCTTTGAAGAGGCTAACAGCAACAATAAACATAGGAAGAAACCCATTTTTATTCAATTAGCATCACACAGCCTACATAAGTCTCTATATATATATATATATATATATATATATATATATATATATATATATATATATATATATATATATATATATATATATATATATATATATATATATATATATATATATATTATATATATATATGCCGTATACCATTCATTTTAACATGTTCACTGCCATGTCACCCATATATGGGTGACGCCATATCAATTTTTTGGGAACATGTTACCCATATGTGGGTGACGTTAATAATGTTACTAGAATCGCCGTCATCTTCTTTTGGTGATACTATAGGCATTTTCTTAATATAATAATTTGTTTGGCCTCTGCTAAGCAAATCTGCATATTAACTAGATTGTTTATATGCCAATGCTGAAATTGACTTGTTTTTTGATAATATTTTTATGGTAATTAAAATTTATATAAAGTGGAGGATGAAATGAGAGTTCTCTTGATATTTTATTTCAGTAAGAAAAGAATTTGCAAACAAAATAAAACTTCTAAATAAATACAAAGGCAAATAATAAAATAATTATAAAAATAAGAAAATAGTTATAAAAATAAAAATAAAATTTGAGAATTCAAAAAAATTTGCAGTTGATATAAAAAAAAAAAATAAGGACATTACTATGACTAACTATTATTCGAATATGAATATAAAATAAAAAAAAAGAAATTATAAAAATAATTAATAATAAAATTCATCATTTATTGGAACTGTCAAAGCATTTCAAACACATGAATGGTTTATCAACACATTTTTGGCAGTGTGTGGCAACTTTATGAACATTTTTCCTTGCTTTTTCTCTTCCCTTTTCTTTATCATTTCCTTCATAGCAAAGTTTGCAGGTTCTTATCTTGTTATTGTTTTTAATTAGGGATGGAGTGAAGTATCGGTATCGGCCTTTACAGTATCGGTATCGATAAAAAATTTGGACAAGAATAAAGTATCGGTATCGGTAAGTATCGCATATTTTTAGGTATCGGGTATCGGTTTAGGGGAATTTTTAGGTTCATAGCAAGGTTAACAAGTTCGGTATCTATCTTATTATTGTTTTTATCCATCATAGTTCCTAAATTATGATTGCCTGTTTTTGTTTTTTCATAGTTTGGTCCTTGCAATTCTAACATTGATAGGCAAAGTTTTTCCCTGAAAGGTCTTACGTAAATTTTTTTTCCTGTAACTTTTTGTATATATAATGTAAGAGTTTACTACTGCCATTCCAAGTAAAAGTTCAATTCCAAAGTTTCTTGTACCATTTCACCCCTTCTTTTCTAAGAAGTGGTGGCATACAAAAGCCATCTGGTGTGATTGGTCAATTCCAGCCTTGCCCTTGTATTCCAAAATTCCAAGTAGGCTTTTCATTGGTTTTTATGCATTTCCTAGCTGAAGGTCCTATACGACTAGTTAAAGGTTCCTTCAATGATTGAAGTTCCTGGCTCGTCTTCTTGGAGATCCTGCTGTAATTGAACATATTCTGGTAGTATGTCTTGTAGAGAGCAATTGTACATCTCTTTTATCCTTCCATTTGAGTACAATGCCATTGGTATCTTCTCTCGAAGTCATCTCTCCTTTTTTGTAGATTTAATCCATAACCTCTTTTAGCATAAATTTTTTGTTGGCATGCAATGTTGCCCACAACATGAGTTTTCCTCTTTAGAAAAAAATTGAAACCATTTCGTAGCTGGTATAAAAATTGTCCACATACAATGTGCGTCCTTCATCTAAAAGTCCAGTCATGAGAGTTTTGCACACATTTTCTGCAAGATCTACTTCTCGAACTCCAGTCAAACTTTTATCCAGAATAAACTGAAAGGGTTATATGTATAACCATCGTGTGTGCATAATTTGAATAACTTTATCCCATATTTGTGTGCTTTGTTCGGAATATATTGACAAAAAATGAGTTGACCCCTCCATGAGACCAAGGTTTCATCAATAATTACGTCCATTCCAGGAGATACTGCACTCTTGAAATTTTACTTTTAGAATTTCAAAGAAGTTGTTGAATTTTTCCCAATCTGCCCCTTTTCTAAATTTCATCATTATTGTTTAAATGAAACGCATTTCAATAATAATTTCAAATCTGTTTTCAACTTATTTTCTACACTTTCCAGAACACTAGTTTTATACAAAATATTTGAACTCCAGTAATTTTAGCTATTGTCCCGAAATTTAGGCCAATCCCATCCACAGAAGAAGTCCAAGGAATTTTTTTTATTTCTCTTCCTGTCATTGGAATCCATTTTTTGTAAATTATTAATTTGTTGTCTAATGTCTTTATTTTTTGGATAGCATGAATAAGAAAATAATTATTTTTCATATTATATATATATATATATATATATATATATATATATATATATATATATATATATATATATATAATATATATATATATATATATATATATATATATATATATAAATATATATATATATATATATATAAAATCTTATTTTCCTCCTCTTTTTCGCTCTGATGGTTTTGTTGATAACACTCCAACTGAAAAGGCTAATCCCTTCAACCTTCCTGCTCTCTTCTAATTCAACCCTGGATAATTCCGGCAATACTCCTCCTACTTCTGAAATCTACGAACGTT
>SEYY01001809.1:57500-78337 GCA_009176605.1 Armadillidium nasatum | reverse complement strand
ATATCACCTCTGGTGGGCAAAGGCCAGAGGCCTACTAAATTTCCACCAGAGTTAGGGGGAAAACGGAAAATGGTCAAATTAAAGGCCGACATGACCTGATACACGGACGTTTGAAGGTGTGTAAGTCATAGGAAGTTGGAAAAATAGAAGAAGGGAGTGTGTTCCAGACTTTACCAGTAGAGTACATGTATGACAGAGCATAGCGGTTAAGTCTGGGGTCAGAGAGTTGGACAGAGAAAGGATGAGACTGTGTAGAAAGTCGAGTCGCACGAGCCCTTCTCAGTGGAGGAGGTATGCGACGAGAGAGTTCAGAAGAGCAGTGTCCATTGTAATAGCGATAGTATAGAGAGAGTGACGCAACAATTCGACGGGCAGAAAGAGATTGAGAGAGTTAAGTAAGAGCAGGAGAGTTTGATAAGACGAAAAGCCCTAGACTCCACCTTTTCTAGGAGAGCTGTATGTGTGGAACCACCCCAGATGTGAAGCATACTCCATACAAGGGCGAACAACACCCCTATACAGAGCAAGCAACTGGGGTGGAGTGAAGAAATACTGAAGGCGCCTCAGAACACCTAACCTCTTAGAAGCTTGTTTAGAAAGAGAAGTAATGTGATCTTTCCAAGAAAGATCACGAGAAAAAGAAACACCGAGAATATTAAGGACAGATGAAGGTTTGAGTTGTGTTTTCGAAGAAGATATCATAGTTGTGTGGAAGATTGTGTCGAGTAGAGAGATGGAGGAATTGAGTTTTTGGTGGCATTGAAAACAACCATGTTTTTCTGCCCCAATTGAAATACGAGATAGATCAGAGGTCAGTTGCTCCAAGGCAACCCTCCTTGCATCTAGTAACTGTTGTTGGGAGGGGCGCCTTTCAAATTGAAAAGAGTAATGAAGGGTGGAGTCATCAGCATAGGAGTGGATAGGAGATGAAGTAATAGAGAGAAGGTCATTAATTAAAAAGTAGAAAAAGTGTTGGGGATAGGACAGATCCTTGAGGAACACCACTATTAATAGATTTAAAGGAAGAACGGTGGCCGTCTACAACAGCTGCTATAGAACGACCAGAAAGGAAATCAGAGAGAAGGTCACAGAGAGAAGGATAGATTCCGAAAGAGGGAAGTTTGGAAATCAAAGCTTTGTGCCAGACTCTATCGAAAGCTTTCGAGATGTCTAGTGCAACAGCAAAAGATTCACCGAAATGCCGAAGAGCGGAGGACCAAGAGTCAGAGAGAAGGGAAAGAAGATCACCAGTAGAGCGTTTTTACGAAAGCCATACTGGCGATCAGAGATAAGATTAGAAGAATTGAGATGTTTCCAAATCTTCCTGTTAAGGATAGATTCGAAAACTTTAGAAAGAACGGAGGTTAAAGAAATGGACGATAGTTAGAGGGTTGAGAGGGGTCCCCCTTCTTCGGCACAGGCTGAATGAGCGCACGTTTCCAGCAAGAAGGGAAGGTGAAGTAGAAAGACATAGACGAAAAAGTTTACCAAGGCAGGGTGCAAGCTCGGAAGCACAAGTTTTGAGAACCACAGGAGGGATACCGTCAGGACCGTACGCCTTCTTAGTGTTAAGCTCAGAGAGAGCAGAAGTGACGTCTTTAGAAGAAATTATAATTTTAGGCATAAATGAGTTGGAGGGGGTTGAAGGAGAAGGAACAGCTCCGGAATCGTCTAAGGTTGAATTAGAAGGCAAAAGTTTGAGCGAAGAGTTCAGCTTTAGAGGAAGGCAAAACGGCAGTTGTACCGTCAGAAGATACTAGAGGAGGGAAAGAGGAAGAAGCAAAGTTAGAGTTGACATTTTTTGCAAAATGCAGAAAGGGCGTGAGGAAGTAGGAGCCAGAAAGATTGTTGCATTTTAAGCGGAGAAAGGAGTTTTTAGTATTACGAAGAATAGATTTTGCACGATTCCGGGATGAAATATAAATTGAATGATTTTCTGGAGTTTGAAGACGACGGTAATCCCTGAAGGCAGCATCCCTGTGGCGGATAGCACGAGAACAAGCAGAGTTAAACCAAGGTTTGTTAGGTTTAGTAGAAGGGAAAGAATATGGAATGTACGCCTCCGTGCCAGAGAGAATCAACTTTGTTATGCTCTCTGCACACTCCCAGAGGGACCCCTCCCACGGAAACAGTAATCATTCCATGGAAAATCAGACCGCAAGTCAGACCAGTTAGTGGCACCGAAATGCCAGAAACGTCTCCTCGCCGAAGGCGGGGGCCGTTCTTGCGGAAGACTTGAAGAGACAGGACAAGATACGGAGATAAGAAGGTGATCGGATGAACCCAGAGGAGGAAAGAGTTTAACAGTGTAAGGAGAAGGATAAGAAGTTAGGAAAAGATCAAGTATGTTGGGTTCATCACCAAGGCGATCAGGGATACGGGTAGGGATGCACCAACTGCTCAAGGTTGTTCTGGATAGAAAATTGGAAGGCGATTTCACCAGCTGGATCGTGAGAACTAGATGAAAGCCATTGGCGGTGGTGAACATTGAAATCACCTAAAATGATGATTTCGGAAAAGAAGAAAAAAAGAATGTGTTCTATTTTGGAGTTAAGATAGTCGAAGAATTTTGGATAGTCTGTAGAATTAGGAGATAAAGTAGACAGAGCATATAAATTTAGTTGTAGAGTTGCAAGAAAGTTTAAGCCATAGAGTAGAGAATTCAGAAAGACTCCATATATATATATATATATATATATATATATATATATATATATATATATATATATATATATACTATATATATTATCACCTCTGGTGGGTTAAACTAGAGGTCTACTAAAACTTCCTGTGGTCAAATTAAAAGGCCGACATGTCCCGATATAGATAAACGTGTGTAACTCATAGTTGGGAAAACAGATAAGGGAGTGTGTTCCAGCTTTACCAGTAGAGTACATGTAAGATTAAGCATAGAGTTAAGTCAGAGTTACAGAGAAAGGATGAAACTGCTGTGTAGAAAGACGTGTCGCACGAGCCTTCTCAATAGAGGAAGTATGCGGCGAGAGAGTTCAGAAGAGCAGTATTCATTGTAATAGCGATTGTTTAGAGAAACTGACGCAACAATTCGACAGGAAGAAAGAGACTGAAAATAATTAGTGAGAGCAGGAGAGTAGATAAGACGAAAAGCCCTAGACTCCATCTTTTCAAGGAGAGCTATATGAATGGAACCACCCCAGATGTGAGAGGCATACTCCATACAGGGTCGAAGAACACCCTTATAAAGAGAAAAATGGTGGAGTGAAGAAATTTAAAAAGTCGCCTCAGAACGCCTACCTCTTAGAAGTTTTTTAGATAGAGAAAGTATGAATCTTTCCAAATAAAGATCACAAGAAAAAGAAACGCCGAGAATATTAAAGAGAGATAAAGGCTTGAGTTGTGCGTTTTCAAGAAGATATCATAGTTGTGTGGAAGTTTGTGTCGATAGAGAGATGGAGGATAACATATATATATTATTATATATATATATATATAATATATATATATATATACTATATATATATATATATATATATATATATATATATATATATATATATATATATATATATATTTTTTTTTTTTTTATTCACCTCTGGTGGGCAAAGGCCAGAGGCCTACCAATATTCCACCAGAGTTAGGGGGAAAAACGGAAACATGGTCAAATTAAATCGCTGACATGACCTGATACACGGCTTTTGAAGGTGCATACGTCATAGGAAGTTGGAAAAATAGATGAAGGAAGTGTGTTCCAGACTTTACCAGTAGAGTACATGTAAGATTGAGCATATCGGTAAGTCTAGGGTCAGAGAGTTGGACAAGAAAGGATGAGACTGTATGGGAAGACGAGTCTCACGAACCTTTCTCAATGGAGGAGGTATGCGAAGAGAGAGTTCAGAAGAGCAGTGTCCATTGTAATAGCGATAGTATAGAGAGAGTGACGCAACATTTCGACTGGCAGACAGAGATTGGAGAGAATTAGTGAGAGCAGGAGAGTTGATAAGGCGAAAAGCTCTAGACTCCACCTTTTCCAGGGGAGCTGTATGAGTGGAACCACCCCAGATGTGTGACGCATACTCAATGCAAGGGCGAACAACACCCCTATACAGAGCAAGCAACTGGGGTGGTGTGAAGAAATACTGAAGACGCCTCAGAACATCCAACCTCTTAGAAGCTTGTTTAGAAAGAGAGGTAATGTGATCTTTCCAAGAAAGATCACGAGAAAAAGAAACACCTATAATATTAAGGAGAGATGAAGGTTTGAGTTGCGTGTTTTCGAAGAAGTATCGTAGTTGTGTGGAAGATTGTGTCGAGTAGGGAGATGGAGGAATTGAGTTTTTGAGGCATTGAAAACGACCATGTTTTCTCTGCCCCAATTTGAAATGAGAGATAGATCAGAGGTTAGTTGCTCCAAGGCCACCCTCCTTGCTTCTATTAACTGTTGCTGGGAGGGGCCTTTCAAAATGAAAAGAGTAATGAAGAGTGGAATCATCAACATAGGAGTGGATAGGAAATGAAGTAATAGAAATATATATATATATATATATATATATATATATATATATATATATATATATATATATATATATATATATATATATATATATATATATAGGAACCGACCGGGGCCCCAGCTAAAAATCAGAGAAAACCGGGGTTTGCTTGCCGGGGTTAAAAGGGCAAATTATACTTGAGGGGACAATCCAAATTTTTTTTTTTAATGTTCAGCCGATTCTCTTGAAATTTTCAGTGTAGATAGCTTTTTTCCTGGTGAAAAAAAAAGTCCATTTCTAGCGTTTTTCTGAGTTTATAACTGCTAAAAAGTTTCTTTTGAGGGGAAATTTGACCCTTTTCAAATGAATGGCGTGGCCAAACCACTTTTCGGAATAACTTGAAATTTGGATGTATATTCATAATTCTATTAGCAACGAAAACATGTAACAGACATTTGTTCCCAGAGTTATAGAAAAAATGTTATAAGCCCAAAACTGAACAACTATAGAAAAAAATCCACCTTTTCGGTCAATAAAATTTAAAACAAAACTATAACTATAACATTCCTTATTTTTGGATGGTGCATAGAGGAGGGATGGGGCTACAAATTCTTCTCTTTGTATACTTTATTCGATGCGAGTCGTTGGTTTCGAGATATAGCCACTCAAAAAAGGTCCATTTTTGACCAAATTTCCAGCATTTCCAAAGTTTAAAAAAGCATTTAATAATGCACTAAATAAAAATTGTAGCCCTGTCCCTTCTCTAAACAATATCCAAATATAAAAAAAATAATAGGTAGCGTGTTTTTTAAATGATTTAAAAAAAAAAAAAATTTCGTGCTTATATCTTTTTTTCTAGATGTGATGTCAAAAATCTGTTCTCACCAATGCAGGAAATTGAGGCTAAGATTATTCAGTTAAATTTTCAGCTCATGTGTACCAGTAGTTTGACCCCGTTATTCATTTTTTTCAACTTTGTGTCCAAATAACTTTCAAACCTTTATAGACTCAGAAAAATGCTCAAAATCAACTCAGAACTTTGGGAAAAAATGCATATTCCCTGAAAATTTCAGCTCAATCAGTCAAATAATAAAAAAAAAATTTAAACAATATAAGAAAATTAAGATTTTTTTTTTTTTTTTTTTTTTCTTTTTTTTTTTTTTTTTTTTTTTTCTCTTTTTTTTTCTGTTTCTTTTGACTACTCCTTTTCTGCTAGTGAATGTTCATCTTTGTGTTTTGATTTAATGCCCCCATAAAGATGAAATTTTTTTTACTTGTAGCACCCGGAGGTCCTCTTCTAATTTTCTGACTGCAGATGTTACATTTAGCTATTTCGAGCCTATCCTAAAACATTGTAAAGTACCTCCATACTGCTGAAGCTGATATTTTAACCATATTGATTGAAAGTATAAAAAAAAATAATAATTTTTAAATAATGTAGCTAATTGATTCAAGTTTGATACATAGCAATGATATACAATGATATGTATAAATATAGGTTATATTGAAAATTTTATATATTACATTTTTTCAAACTTAACTTTGTGGGCTTATAGGTAAAGCTGTTGAATCACTATTATGAATCAAAAATTTTTTTTTTTTTTTTTTTAAATTTTTGGACTTTTTATTATACAAAATCTGTAATTATCTGACATTTTTCCAGAGAAAATGCATATAATCATTAATTTAAGTGAATGTTGGTTATTCTACGCCTTTCTTATAATTAAATAAACCTCAATTAACTTTATATCTAATTGTTTTAACCTAAAATTTTAGTGCTTTTGACCTCTTTACAAATTTTAGGCAACCCCGGCCAGAACCCCGGCCCCGGCAAAATTCCAGCCCCGGTCGGTCCCTATATATATATATATATATATATATATATATATATATATATATATATATATATATATATATATATATATATATATATATATATATATATATATATATATATATATATATATACAACTAACATTGATTGTTTTGTTTTTGTATGTGGGTTAATACAAATTAATTATTTTTTAGTTACATTCAAGTATAACATTTTTCTATATTCTGGATTTTGCAGTAAACGCCAAAGGAAAATATTATACCGAGGTCAAACTGTGCACAGAGGAATAGAAAACACACCCTGAGGGAAATTTCAATTTAAAATACCTTTCTCCTTAAAAAAAAAAAAAAAAAAAAAAAAAAAAAAAAAAAAAAAAAAAAAGAGAGAGAGAGAGAGAGAGAGAAAATAAAAAACGCTTTGGTTTAAAAATTTCTTGCAACAGAGGTTGAGTATTAAAAAGTATTTTTTGAAACAATGTGGGAATTCTAGGTATAATTACTATTATATATATATATATATATATATTATATATATATATATATATATATATATATATATATATATATATATATATATATATATATATATATATATATATATATATATATATATATATATATATATATATATATATATATATATATATATATATATATATATATATATATATATATATATATATATATATATATATATATATATATATATATATATATATATATATATATATATATATATATATATATATATATATATATATATTAGCCACCATTTGTCCCTGCAGAATATGGGATTCACCCATATGCTTCAAATATCGTTGGTGTAGGACTTTCGCTTGCTAATTTACTCTTGCAGTTTTATTAATTTCAGATTTAATGAAGCTCAATATTAGATCTCCTGTTGTCCATCTTGGTCAACTCGTCATTCCTTATAGCTATACGAACTACCCATCCCCTTTTCTTGACTTATCATATTAACATTGCTTGATATTTTCTCATATTATATTTGTTTGCTCCTTGATACCTCAAGCATATACGTCTCCATATTTATATATGGTGTATGTTTATTAATTTTATTGTCGTTTTTCCGCTTAAAGTCCAAGTACCACAGCCATATGCCACGGCGAATAGCACACATTACTCATAAACCATTCCTTAAATATAAATGTAGAAATTTACCACGGATACCGTTTTTTCATTTACCCAAAACAATTCAAGCTACTTCAATTCTTCTTTGGATTTCACTAGTCTATTTGCCAATTAAAGAAAATTGTCTAAGGTAAGTGTATTTATCAACTTTCTCAAGGATGAAGTTGTTGACTATGTGTTGAGGAGATGTGTACTTCCTTAATATTACTTTCGTTTTGCTGATACTGTAAAATTTTAACTTTATCGTTCTCCTAAGTAACTAGCTCCATTTCAATTTTATTAATTCCTCAGGATTTGATGTGGAAACCACTATACTATCTGCAAATATTAAACTCTTTACTTACCTTCAATTTATGCTGATTAATTAAGCCATATTTTTTTAAAGCCTCCAATAGGAAATACAACAACAAAAAATATGTTTAACTTACCCAGAAAAAAAGTTATGCTACTTGGTCCCTTGTCATGTTTTAATGGTATATAATTACTTAATACTTGATAGTATAACCTTTACTACTATCTAGGCTGACTACTTCCAATACAATAAAGATCTGCAAAGCCATCGGAAAAATCCGGATTCCCTATACAATTCCCAGCTCAAAATATTGCATCAGAAGATATTTAACAAAGTTACTCTAAGCCTAATTATCAATAAAAGGGAAAAACTATTGAGACACTTCTGTCTGCTTTTTAATACATTATTTACATATATTCCAAACAGGATGGACATGTCTCATATAAAAAAAAGAAACAAATTATTATATATATTTCCAATGAAGAGAAGAACTGAGAACTTATTCTCAATCCTACTCATAGAAACACTTATTATCCAATCTTCCAGAGTCTCCTTTTCACTTTCTCTCCCTTTTTCTCAACAAGTGAGGCCTTTCAAAATTTCACTAGCTCCCCTCTCATATCTTGCAATACAAACATAAAAAAACAATCATATGTTAATACTAAGCTTAAAAATTTTCCTACTCAAATTACAGTAAATGAGTCTCACGAAATTGCATCTCTTCGTCTAACTACTCTTCTCATTTGTACTCTATTGCTCTTTATAAATAATTTAAATGGTGATGTACTTGTATGGCAAGGTGTTTGTATACGATTTCGCAATCACCTTTCTATTCAAAGTCCTTCTAATAAAACTAATGCTTCCGGAGTCAAATACTTTTCCATATTCTATAAAAACCATTCATTGATGCCCTTTTCATTACATCTTTCCTGTATTTGTTGAACTACTTTAATGTTGATCAGTTGCTTTAAAATATTTTCTAAAATCTGGTCTGTTTATGTGTTTAGGTAATTCCGACAAGTTACATGGGCGTACGCAGGGGGGGGATGATGGAACTTGGCCCCCTGTAAATCTTGACGAAATAAAAAAAAGACCTACTATGTTTGCCAGACAGCGTTTTTAAGAGCTAGAAGAGAAACTGAAAAAGAGACATCAATTGACAGGTAATGAAGTAAAGAAATAAATATGAAAATGAAAAGTAAAAATTTTTAAGTAATAACATTAATACTAATTAGTAATTAGTACCGAAAATGAATTATAGTATTTAAATGGTTAGTAATCATGCTGCTGAAACTTCAGCTGAATATTGAAAGCGTTCTGTACTTCTGCCTTTTCTTGACTCACTTTCTTCGTCTTTAGAGACTAGATTTTCAGAAAACAACGTGCCACCATTTAACCTTTTATCATTTCAGTAAAACGCTTTTCAGAGTTTTATGATCTCGATATCAATACAATTCATGTCAAAACGGACTCTTGTGGCGAGATAAAAAATAATGCACAAACAAAACTTGAAAGAGTTGGAACTTACTGAAGTCATTACAGTAAAGAAGCCGACTCATTTATTTCCTCAAGACAAAGTCTGTCTACTATTACAGTTGTGCTATCTTGTTCAACAAGTACCATTGATAGGTCTTTCAGCACTCTGCGAAAAGTTAAGACCTGGATAAGAAGCACAATGAACAAAGATAGGCTTAATGGACTATGTATGATGAGTATTCATAGAAAATAAGTAAATGAAAAAAATGAACGAATTAGAAACAAATGTAATTGCTAAATTCGTTGAAAATCCCATGTGTCTAATGCTAGTTTAGATTTAATATTAGTTACCACTCACCAACCCAAATAAATAATACTTTAAGTTTCTCAAGTAGGTATTTTTTTTACTCACCTCTTTACACATAAAAATTGTTAATTACAACTGTTGTAGACTTATTATTTTATTTATTTTTTAACCGAAATAGAAATTTTTTATTCTATGTTATTTTTTATTGACCTTTGAAAATGAAAAAATCTGGAGTTTAACCAATCCACACAGTCTAGTGATCAGTGTGAGCAAGGACAAAAATCACTCAGCCTTGGCCAGCGCCCTAAGTCTCTCTCTCTCTCTCTCTCACACACACACACACACACACGCACGCACACACACACACACACACACACACACACACAAACACACACACACACATATAATATATAATATATATATATATATATATATATATATATATATATATATATATATATATATATATATATATATATATATATATATATATATATATATATCACTCAGCCTTTTCCCCCTTCTAAACGAAATCCTGCGTACGCCCATGGACAGATGATGTTTTCGTGAAGTAAGTTGTACAAAAACGGAAGTAAGCAGTTTTGTTTTTAGTTCTTTAATTCTTGCTTTATCTTTTTTTTTTTTTTTTTTTTTTTTTGTACATATGTATGACGTTGGCGTTTTCCCTATTGCCAGGGTATTTATGCTCTCGCAAGGATTTATAACCTAATTTTGTTAATATAATAGCAATTTCATCAGTATCAACTTTTATTATGTCTACTCTTATTCCATCTCTTTCTAGTTCTAATACCATGCGAAGACTGAGAGTACTTCTCACAGAAACACTTATTATCTATTCTTCCCCATTCTATTTTCCTTTTCTCAACAAAGATGAAGCCTTTCAATATATCACTTTCTCTCATTCTCACTTCTGCAATACAAACATATAAAAACAATCATATGTTAATAATACTCTTCTAATATCCAGCCTGTTTATGCGTTTAGGTAATGAGTAATTATCAAAATCTTTGCTTAGTTTTTTTTCTTTATGGGGATTTTAAAATGATGGAATGGGGTCTTACATTGCACAAGGTTTGTTTACGATTTCCAGTTTTAGGTCTAATTTTATTATATTTATGAACACTTCCTCGATCAAATTTGTTTAGTATTGATATATCTTTGTGAGTATAGATGTAATCGATTTAATTTTTGGAACAGTTAGGTTCTTAACTATTTTTATTATATGCAAAAACTGTTCATTATAAATAGGTTCAATCTTTCAGCACATTCTGCCACCCGATCGCAAATTCATTTCCAACGTTGAAAACTAAATTTTCTCATTGTGTTGGTGATATAATTCTGATTTTCTACTTTTGCATTAAGTTGCCCATGATAATTTTGAAGTGATGATTTTCCAGCTTATGTGCACTGTGCTCTATTTCTGGGAAGGGTTCCAGTTTATCTTCTACATGATTTGAAGATGATGTGTTGGCTTCAATTATACGAATAAAAATTATTTGAATTACACATCTATTTGTGAGTTAAAGTTCAATTTTATCGATGCAATCTTATATTCTCTATTTTTTAAAATGAGTTTTTCTAATATGTTAAGTGAAAGGAAACTTACTCATCTCTCTACAATATCATTTTTAATAGGTAGCTTATCATATGTCCATTCTTATTTCAAATGCATTTTCTCATTACTTTGTAATCCTTTCCAGTTATTCACTGGTTCAACTACTTTCAAATCTGTAGACAGGATTTTGAAGGTGAGTGTTGGTCACATTCATTTTCCAGAGGAAGCTCTTCCAAACTATATATATATATATATATATATATATATATATATATATATATATATATATATATATATATATATATATATATATATATATATATATATATATATATATATATATATATATATATATATATATATATATATATATATATATATATATATATATATATATATATGAAATGTCAAACCAAAATACAAAATTTAGTTCAAGTGAAATGAGCTTTTGTACCTCGAGTAGTTCTTTGTTTTTTCCTACTTGTGTGACTGAAGGAAAAAAAAATTAAAGAATTATTTTTTGGAATTAGAGAGAGAGAGAAGAAAAAGAAAGAAAGAAGAGAGAGAGAAGAGTAACGAGACAAAGGAAAGAGAGAGAAAGGAAAGTAAAGAAAGAGAGAGACAGACAGGAAGAATGAGAAAAGAAGAAAGAGTAAAGAGAACAAAGAAGATAGGATAGAGATAAAATATAAAAATAAATGATAAACAAAATAAAAAAAGGGGGGTAAGAGAGAGAGAGAGAGAGAGCTGAAGGTTAACGGGGAAACAGAAAGATAAAGTTTTTTGAGAATTTTCTAATATAAAAGAGAAAGAATTGGGCGGCAACAGATGTCAACAAGACCTATTTTCCCTTGTCAATTTCAAAGACAAACTGGCTCTCAAAACGATGCCATTTGTCATCCTTCGTTTAAGGTGTCACTTGCAATTTAGATATTATTGGCACTCGAAGGGTCATTAGGGTCATAAACTTTTGGAACAAATATACTAGTTATGCAAACGTGAAAACCTGCCCAAAATAAGAATTCATATACTCTTTTATGAGATAATACACAAACGTACATATACACACGCATATATATATATATATATATATATATATATATATATATATATATATATATATATATATATTATATATATATATATATATATATATATATATATATATATATATATATATATATATATATATATATATATATATATTCTTTAACCTTTTCGGAGGAGTTCTGGTGTACCGTCGTCTGATATTGGAGTGTATGCTCAGACTACCCTTCTCCCACCCAGGAAGATTTTTCCCATAAACATAAAAACGATTACTAACACATTACCTTTTAAATAGAAAAATGGAGAAACAAAGCTGTCTCGGAGAAGCTGGGAGGGTCGGCATCCAGAATACCTCTCACCCGCCCCTCACTACATCATCACTTGGGGGTTTGAGGACTCCGATGATGGGGATGGTGCAGCAAAGATTTCGCCTCCGGCTTACACTTGTACAGTCTTTTTTTTCATTAATTTCTTCAACATTCGCAGCCTCTTGTCTAATTTCCGCTTAGTGCAACATCACCTATTTTCTTCTAGGTTTCATCTCTTCTTAGCTGAAACTCAGGTTCTTGAGTGTGCTAACAAACCTTGTTCTGTTACCTCCTACTGTCTCTATCCTTAATTTTCATCCAAAGGCGGTTGTTGCGTATATGTCCTTAACGATGTTGTTTATTCTCGTGAATCTAATTTGGAGTCTTTTGAATTCTCTACTTTATGGCTTAAGCTTTCTTGCAATTCTACAACTAAATTTACTTGTTCTGTCTATTTATTTCCTAATTCTATAGACTAAAAAACATTCTTAAGCTATGTAAACTCCAA
Source organism: Armadillidium nasatum (assembly GCA_009176605.1). Taxonomy (NCBI): domain Eukaryota; kingdom Metazoa; phylum Arthropoda; class Malacostraca; order Isopoda; family Armadillidiidae; genus Armadillidium; species Armadillidium nasatum. Next base: position 65,372 of record SEYY01001809.1, on the reverse strand, counting down.
AATAAAAAGTATTTTTTCTTCTTTTCTTTCTCTAAAATAATTATTTTAGGTAATTTCAACGTTCGACAAAGCCAATGGCTTTCGTCCAGTTCTCATGATCAAGATGGTAAACTTGATTTCTACATTTCTATTCGGACAACCTTGAGGAGTTGCTGCAACCCATACCTGTATCTTAGACCGTCTTGGTGATGAACCTATAGGGCTCAAATAAAAAATAAATAAAATAAATATATAAATAAAATAAAATATTGTGCGAAGTGAATATAAAATAGTTTCTGTAAACTTTTGTATATATATATATATATATATATATATATATATATATATATATATATTATATATATATATATATATATATATATATATATATATATATATATATATATATATATATATATACATATATATATATATATATATAAAAAAGTCGATTTTATACTATGAAATTGTTAAAAAATATTTATTAACATTTAAAACCTTGTTTGTTTCAATTGCAATACAATGTATCTAAAAAAGGCTACGCCAAAATATAATTTCCTTAAGTTCTACAAAGGATAAAAAGCAAAATCTTGATGATTAAAGGAACTTGCCAATCGAATTGTAATGTACAACTGGTCTGAAATTAAAGTTAGATTTTAAAAATGTTTCTCCTTAGATTTTCCAAGTACCTACGAAAGATTACTCCTTAATTCTGAGCCAGAATATAAAATATTCAAAAGTGTATAATAAAAATACTTGCATAAATTAACGAATCAGCCTGAAGGCGGATAGCGCGAGAACAAGCAGAGTTAAAACAAAATTTGATAGGTTTAGTAGAAGGGAAAGAAAATGGAATGTACGCCTCCATGCCAGAGAGAATTACCTTCGTAATGCTTCTGCACACTCCGAGGGACCCCTTCCACGGAAGCAATAATCATTCCACATGAAATCAAAGAAGTATGACAGCAAGTCTGACCCCTTTGGGGCACCGAAATGCTACTAATGTTTCCTCTCTATTGAAGGATTTCTTTCCTGCGGAAGTCTTGAAGAGATAGAAGAGGATACAGAAATAAGAAGGTTATCGGTTTAACAGTATAAGGTGAAGGATTAGAGATAGTAGAGTTCAGGGAGCTGCACCAACTGCTCAAGGTAGTTTTGGATAGTGAAATGGAAGGCTCGTTCACCAGCTGTGTCATAAGAACTAGAAGAAAGCCATTGGTGGTGTTGAATACTGAAATCACATAATATGATGATTTCAGAGAACGGAGAAGAAGAGAGAATTTGTTTTATTTTGGAGTTTATACAGTCAAAGAATTTAGGATAGTCAGTAGAATTAGGAGATAAATAAACTGAACAAATGGATTTAGTCGTAGAATGGCAAGAGACCCTAAGTCACAAGGGAAACTCGAAAGATTCCAAATTAGAGAAACGAGAACAAACATCGTTGCACACGTATGCACAAAAAAACAGTATATATATATATATATATATATATATATATATATATATATATATATATATATATATATATATATATATATATATATATATATATATATATATATATATATATATATATATCAAATCAATCAAAATCCGCCCTCAGGAAGGTTCATTCGAGGATGAACGAAGGGTTTGACGAGCCGACGGCATACAGCCGCTGACTGGCCAGTTCTATCACGGATGCCGACTTTGATCCCATCTGCAGCAAGCATTCCGCAGATATACGTATTACGCATAAATGGTCGGGGCTAAGAGCAAAAGAGAACTGCCGAAATTTCTCTTCTCCGACCAGGCATAGAACCCTGAACCTCTCGCTTGCCAAGCGAGTGCTCGCTCGTCTGAAGTTCGGAGCCTCTATATATATATATATATATATATATATATATATATATATATATATATATATATATATATATATATATATATATATATATATATATATATATATATATATATATATATATATATATATATATATATATATATATATATATATATATATATATATATATATATATATATATATATATATATATATATATATATATATATATATATATATATATATATATATATATATATATATATATATATATATATATATATATATATATTAAAAGACTGTGAGATGTGAATAAAAAAAACTAAGGTTTTTAAAATGTTCGAAACTGCTGAGTGAACACTTGGAGCATAAGTGTTTTTATCCTCGAGGAAAATCCTCATAAAATTTTCCTAAAAATGTAAAGCTGCCAGAAATGATACGTTTTAACGATTCCAAATGATTGGGCAAATCATCTACATAAGATATATATATATATATATATATATATATATATATATATATATATATATATATATATATATATATATATATATATATATATATATATATATATATATATATATATATATATATATATATATATATATATATATATATATATATATATATATATATATATATATATATATATATATATATATATATATATATATATATATATATATATATATATATATATATATATATATATATATATATATATATATATATATATATATATATATATATATATATATATATATATATATATATATATATATATATATATTATATATATATATATATATATATATATATATATATATATAAAACGCACAATATTTGCACAAAGTTCTTTGGTCTCCTGCTTGACTATAAACAAGCCATTGGAAACTTTTCAGCCATTGTAGCTGAAATTTCTGATTTCTTTTACCACATTTTGGAAAATTAAAGTCATTACCTGGTGTTCAAGGCTTATTTAAAATTTTGAATTTTTCCTGATCTGATATACTTGTATTTGATAAATAATTACCTACATCTAAATTATCTATACTGCTATTATTACTGCTAGGAAATATAACGTGAGGGTCCTTTACCTCTTTCTCATTTTCATAATTTGTTATTTTCAGCACAAGAAGCTGCCACATCAGTCCTTTTCACTTTCTTAAAACCAAAATCAAGGAGCGAATTTAGACGTTAGTTTGCCATTTAAATATTGCTTTTTGATCTACTAAAATAATTAACTAAACTCTTTAAGTATTTGATCAGCTTTTTTCAGTAAAAGGTTTTTAAGCAAATAGTGTGAAAATCACTGAAACTGAACAACACAATCTCTAAAAAAAATCACTTTGCTAAAAGAAAAAAAAGTTTTGCACATGTGAACTCATATAGATCTAATTAATTCGGTAATAACTGAAAACTGAACATGAGGCGCGTTTCGGCAAATAAATTCAAAGAAAATTTTTATTAGGAATATTAATATCGATTCTGTAGGATTTTTTAATATATATAATTTATTTATCAATAAATTATATATATTAAATTGTTAATTTAAGAAAAATAGCATATGTAAAGTTATAAAAAAACATTTTACGCCCACCAGGGAAACCCCTACGGAACTTTACACAATTTGTGTTCAGTCATCAAATTTTGTCATTTCCACAACACACACACACACACACACACACACACACACACACACACACACACACACACATATATATATATATATATTAGTGATGGATCGGATGTCAAATTTTCGAAAGTTCGGATGCGGATGCGGATGCGGATGTTGAATTTTCGAAAAGTGCGGATGCGGATGTTAATTTTGATGAGGATGCGGATGTGGATGTTAATTTTAATGGGGATGCGAATGCGTATGCCATCACACACACACACACACACACACACACACACATATATATATATATATATATATATATATATATATATATATATATATATATATATATATATATATATATATATATATATATATATATATATATATATATATATATATATATATATATATATATATATATATATATATATATATATATATATATATATATATATATATATATATATATATATATATATATATATATATATATATATATATATTTTACTCTCACCTTTCCCAATTTCGTGGAGTAGTGCCCACCACATTCCTCCATCTCTCTCTGTCTCCACAAATCTTCTACCCTCTTGTAGACTCAAATTCCTTCCATCAAAATCTCTCTCACTCCATCCATCCGTCTTCACTTCGGCCTTCCCCTCCCCCTACCCCTATCCACATCGGATCTACGTACCTTGCCCACCATTCTGTCCTCATTCATTCTACACATATGTCCAAACCATTTTAGCACACTCTCCTCCGCTATATCAATTACACCCTTCTTCCATTTACACATCTTCCTTATTCTTTCATTTCTAATCCTATCAATCCTTCTCAATTTACATATCACTCTCAAAACTTTCATCTCAAAGACATTGAAACTTTTTCTCACCCGAGCACTTATCATCCATATTTCACACCCATACAATACAGAAGGTAAACACATACATTCAAACATTCTTATCTTTATTTCTTTCGAAATTTTTCCTTTCTTCAATACTTCTCTTAGGCCCCCCAACTCATTCATTCCCTCTACTACTCTATTTTTTATTTCTTTTTCCTTCCCACTCTTACCTTTCACCCAACATTGCCAGATATTTGAATTCATTCACCTCCTTAACTTTCCATCCCCACACTTCTACACCTCCCCATTCCTCCCTTCACATCTCCTCATCGCCACCTCCAATCCATATAACTTTATTCGTCGCTGGATTGACTTTCAATCTCGTGTTTGCACATTTCCCTTCAAACTCTCTCACAAGTATTCTCAACTTTTCTCCAGATTCTGTGACCAACACCGCATCATCTGCAAAAAGTAAAACATTCACATCCCATTCACAATCCATATTTCTCAACCTAATACCCTTCCCTTCTCTCTCCATTTTTCTAATTTACACCATCCATCAATAGATTAAATAACATGGCAACATTACACACTCCTGTCTCAATCCCACTCCTATACTAAACCAATCCGATAGTTGCCTCTTCACCCTTACTCTTCATCTACAATTCGCATATATATATATATATATATATATATATATATATATATATATATATATATATATATATATATATATATATATATATATATATATATATATATATATATATATATATATATATATATATATATATATATATATATATATAATATATATTATATTATATTAAAATAAAATAAAAAAAAAAAAAAAAAAAAAAAAAAAAAAAAAAAAAAAAAAAATATATATATATATTATATATATATATATATATATATATATATATATATATATATATATATATATATATATATATATATATATATATATATATATATATATATATATATATATATAAAGTTGAGTTAGCTTCTTTCCTGAAGAACCTTAAGGTTAATACCAAGCGTTTCCGCATCCTTATTTAATACAATGTGAACGTTTCATACCGTATTTCCACCTTCAGCCTTTATAATATGAAAAGCCCTAGACTCCACCTTTTCGAGAAGAGCTCTATGTGTGGAACCACCACAGATGTGTGATGTGTTTCCCATACATGAGTAAACAACACTCATATAAAGAGCAAGGACCTGGGGTGGTGTGATGAAATTCTGAAGGCTACTCAAAACACCTAACCTCTTAGAAGCTTGTTTAGGAAGAGAAGTAATGTAATCTTTCAAAGAAAGATCACCGTAAAAGAAACACCAATAATATTAAGGACAGATGAATGTTTGAGTTGTGTGATTTTGAAGAAGATATATTGTTGTGTGGAAGATTGTGTCGAGCAGAGAGATGGAGGAATTGAGTTTTGGTAACATTGAAAAAAAATTTTTTTCTCTGCCCCAATTTGAAATGCGAGATAGATCAGGGGTCAGTTGCCCTAAGGCTACCTCCCTTGCCCCTATTAACTGCTTTTGGGAGGGCTGCCTTTCAAATTAAAAAGATTAATAAAAGGTGGAATCATCGGCATAGGAATGGACAAGAAATGAAGTATGAGAGAGAATGTTATTAATGAAAAGCAAAAAAAGTGTTGGGGATTTGAAAGATTGGAAATCAGATCTTTGCGACAGACTCTACCGAAAGCTTTCGATATGTACAGCTCGAAAGCAATAGATTCACCGAAATGAAGAAGAGCGGAGGAACAAGAGTCAGAAAGAAGGGAAAGAAAATCACCAGTAGAGCGTTTCTTACAAAAGCCATACTGGCGAATTGAGATGTTTCCAAATATTCCTGTTAAGGATAAATTCAAAATCTTTGGAAATAACGGAGGTTAAAGATATATGATTAGAGGGTTGAGAGGGGGTCCCCTTTTTTCGGCACAGGCTGAATGAGCACATGTTTCCAGTAAGAAAGGAAGGTTGAAGTATAAAGACATAGACGAAATAGTTTACCAAGGAAGGGTGCAAGCTCTGAAGCATAAGTTTTGAGAACCACAGGAAGGATACCATTAGGACCGTACGCCTTCCTAATGTTAAGTTTTGTGGGAGCAGAAAAGACGTTTTTAGAAGAAATATATATATATATATATATATATATATATATATATATATATATATATATATATATATATATATATATATATATATATATATATATATATATATATATATAATATATATCAGTGATAGATCGGATGTCATATTTTCAAATTTGCGGAAGTAGAATTTTGAAGAAGTGCGGATGCGGATGTTGAATTTTCGAAAGTGCGGATGCGGATGTTAAATTTTCGAAAATGCGGATGCAGATGTTAATTTTGATGAGGATGCTCCGCGGATGCCGATGCGGATGCGGATGTTAATTTTGATGAGGATGCTCCGCGGATGCGGATGCCATCACATATATATATATATATATATATATATATATATATATATATATATATATATATATATATATATATATATATATATATATATATATATATATATATATATATATATATATATATATATATATATATATATATATATATATATATATATATATATATATATATATATATATATATATATATATATATATATATATATATATATATATATATATATATATATATATATATATATATATATATATATATATATATATATATATATATATATATATATATATATATATTGATGAACAGCGATACAAAAAAATTGCTTAAGCGATACAGATACATCGTTATACAAAAATTTACTTGAGCGATACCGATACACCGTTACATGCTTACCTTCTTTGGCGATGCTGATTCCGATACATGTACCGCCGGTACGTGTATCTAGATACTTTAAGATTGTAAAGATAATAAACTGTACGCTATTTTATATCTGGATACTTTAAGGTTGTAAAGATTGTTAATTTCACATTAAGTTTTCTAAATGTTGACTGCAATATAGAAGTGATAAGCACAATAGCCAACCATTACATCAATGGGTTATTAATTTTTGCATATTCGGATTGAACTTGGTTCAACCAATATCAAATACACGGATTATGACATTGTTTTTTGTTGTAGGTTTTAATATGTGATTTTGCACTTTTCAATAGCAAACCATTCATCAGTTCATTCTTTCGTATGCATCAGTTTCAGAGAAAATGCAAATGAATATTTAAACAAATAAACATATAATCAGGCAACAATTTATTATAAAGTAAATTGCAGGTTATAACATATATTTTCAACATGGGCGATATCGCCCCCATCAGCGAAACATTCGTCCTCGTGAGGGAGTGATAAACTGTATGATACAAATCTTTTAGCATGTTAGGAGAACATTTTAACAAATAAAAAATACAGAAAAGACAATTATTTCCATAAAATTATTCCAAAATAATTGTCCATATATATATATATATATATATATATATATATATATATATATATATATATATATATATATATATATATATATATATATATATATATATATATATATATATATATATATATATATATATATATATATATATATATATTAGTG
>SEYY01001809.1:45000-50000 GCA_009176605.1 Armadillidium nasatum | reverse complement strand
CAAGAATTTTTTTATTCTGAGCAGTTAGTCCAAATATATAAGGGTCTTATTTGCCCTTGCATGGAGTACTGTTCTTACATTTGGGGAGCCTCCGGCTCCTCCTCTCTTCTGTATAGGGTTGAATCAAAAGCTAAAAAATTAATAAACTGTCCCCTACTTTCAAACTCTCTTGACTCTCTGTCTCTACGACATGACGTTGGCGCACTATCCCTTTTCTATAGGTACTACAATGGCAGGTGCTCAAGGGGATTGGCCTCTTGGATTCCTCCACCGTTGCGTCGTCCTCGTTGCACAAGGGGTTCTCTGCTTTACGCACGAATTTTGTGTGGACGTAGGAAACCCCAGGCTAGCCCGTTGTGGTGCCTCCTTCTTTCTAGCCACCTCTGTTCTGTGGAACTCTTTACCATCATCTATTTTTCCTCCTGTATTTAATCTTCCACTCTTCAGGGCTTCCATTTGCGCCCACCTGATTGTTGTGCGTTAGATGTGTATTTAAGCGAGTTTTCTACCTTTGTGTGTGCCCCCTCCTTGAAAAGAGCTCTACCCATGAGTGGTGGCGATCTGTAAAAAAAAATAAACACCTCTGCGACGTGATGTTGGGGCTTTATCTCTTTTCTATAGGTACTACAATGGCAGAATGGCAGGTGCTCGAGGGAATTGGCCTCTCTCATTCTACTACCTCCATTGCGTCCCTTTGTTGCACAACGGCTGCCATGCTTTCACACAAATTTTGTGTGAGTGCTGGAAACCCCATGGTTTCTCGTTGTAGCGCCTCCTTTTCAGCCACCATCTATATTTTCTCCTGCATTTAATCTTCCGTATGCGCCCACCTGAGAGATGTGCGTTAGGTTCGGGTTCTGGGTGGGTTTTCTTCATCTTTTCTCTATTGTATACTCCTCCTCCTTGAAAAGGGCTTTGCCCGTGAGTAGTGGCGAACTATAAAAGGAAAAAATGCTAAAGTTGGGTTTGTAGGTAGCATTGTCGTTCATGAGCAAGGAACTACTATTTTAAGCTCGTCTACAAGTTTCACTTATCATTTGTATTCAAGGCAGCGTTCTGTGCAGTTGTGTGTGATTCATAGCATAGATGACGGAATTCTAACGCGGCCAAATTGTTGGGTCTCTTATGGTAGGTTCTTTTGTAACCAAAATAGCGAAAGTGTTTGGGGTATCGCTAGGCACAGTTTCAAAGACTATGACTGCGTCCAGTATGACTGGAAAAACTGGATCCGACAAACACCGGGTGTATGTGCGTTGAATGACAGAGATACACGTACGTTTTGCAGGGTTGTGGTGAAAAATCAGAAGTTTACTGCTCCAAAGATTGCTGCTGAGCTGGATACCATGCTCACAAACCCTATTAGCACGAAAACGGTACAAAGAAAACTGTACAAGGAGAGTTAGTGTGGACAAGCCGCCATTCGAAAACCACTCGTCAGTACCCAAAACGGTTATAAGAGGAGACCGTGGTGTCATATGTATAAAAACTTGACTTTGGAGCAATTGAAAATCATTTGGTCAGATGAGTTGAACTTTATACTCTTCTCGACCTCTGGCCATGTACGTTTAGAAAACGCCGGTCCAACTTACAATGCAGGGTCTTTGCAACCCACAGTGAAGCATGTCGTGGGTTTGGTAATGATATGGGCAGCCATATCATAGTTTTCTTCCTGACCTATCATTGTTCTGCAAGATACTCTCACTGCCAACGACAACGTGACGATCTCCATTCTATGGCACAGTGTTTGTTCACTGATGGTGATGCTGTTTATCAGGACGACAAAGCCCTGTTCACAAGAACTGGTTTTCTGAGCACGAGGGTGATGTTTTACATATACCATGGATTCTACAATCGCCCGATCTCAATATTATCGAGCTCTTGTAGGCAGTTTTGGAGACAAATAAATGTTCAAGCGCGATCATTATCATTAACGGGATTTGCCATTGTTTTGCAGTAATAATGGTACAAGATTCCCCTGAAAATTATACAGGACCTCTATTTATCTATTAGTAGAGAGATGGTCCAACGCCATATTAGTCAATGTTATTTATGTTTCTATATTTTTTGTTCAATCCCTGATATATATATATATATATATATATATATATATATATATATATATATATATATATATATATATATATATATATATATATATATATATATATATATATATATATATATATATATATATATATATATATATATATATATATTATTATATTATTATTATTATTATTATTATTATTATTATTATTATTATTATTATTATTATTATTAAAATCTTAGTACGATTTAATATGTTTTCAAAATATGGTTTTAATTTTGTTAGAAGAAGACACTAAAATTATATGATTTTATTTACAAACATTCGATTTTTGATTTTAAATCTTGTTCCATATAAAGATATAACTTTTTTCACAGTCTAGTTGTTAATTCTTTGCTCAAGATATAAGCATAGAATCTCACATTCCTATTTCCAATTGATAAAAGATTGCACAAAAAGGTTTTTGGTATCCTGAAAGTATTTGAAATTCAAGACTTTGAGTTTTCAATATTTTAACAAATATTTGTTATGATTAGAATATTAATAATAATAAATGATAATTAATCAATTATTAAAGATTAAATTATAAATGTTAAATCACTCAAGACTTTCTTAGTGGGAAGAAGAATTACTAACCTTATAATTGGTTTAGGATGTCTTGACGTCCTTAGAAAATTTGTTGCTTCTCTATGGAGTTACAAAGGTGTAGTTACTTCAATTTCTTCTCCTCGTAGAAAGTTAAAGGGGATTATTTTATATATATATATATATATATATATATATATATATATATATATATATATATATATATATATATATATATATATATATATATATATATATATATATATATATATATATATATATATATATATATATATATATACAACCAATTCTCCTCGCAAACGACCATTTCTTGAGTGTTGCTAGGTCAGGTCTGTATTCTCTTGCCAAACAACATGAAAATATAATGCGAGAATATAAGCAAAGTACACAAATAAATGAAATCAATAAGAATTGCATAAATGACAACCACGTAAATTATAGAAACCGACACCACTTTTGGGGATTGTACTTCCAGGCAATATTCCATAGATCGAAGTGGATAATATCTCAACTTCCGTAAGACTCATGCAATTTGAAAGAATTGTTTTACCTCCTTTTGAAAGAAAACGAATCTGGCAGAATAACCTTTTCCAATTTTAACGACAAAAAAGTTTTTATACGACTAAACAGTTTATGATATTTTGATATAAATATTCAAGTAGAATAAGTCTAAGCATAGTGGTTAAGTCTGGGGTCAGAGAGTTGGACAGAGAAATGGGAAGACTCTGTAGAAAGACGTGTCACACGAGTTCTTCTCAATGGAGGAAGTATGTGACGAGAGAGTACAGAAGAGCAGTGTTCATTACAATATCAGTAGTTTAGAGAGAGTGACGCAAGAATTTGACGGGCAGATAGAGACTAGAAAGAATTAGTGAGAGCAGGAGTTAATAAGACGAAAGGCCCTAGACTTTATCTTTTCAAGAAGAGCTGTAAGAGTGGAACCACTCCAGATGTATGAGGCGTACTCCATACAAAGACGAACAGCACCCCTATAAAGAGCAAGCAACTGGAGTGGAATGAAGAGATTCTGAAGGCGCCTCAAAACACCTAACCTCTTAGAAGCTTGTTTAAAAAAAGAAGTAATGTGATCCTTCCTAGAAAGATCATGAGAAAATGAAACACCAAGTATATTAAGGAAAAATGAAGTTTGAGTTGTGTTTTCGAAGAAGATATCATAGTTGTATTGAAGATTGTGTCGAGTAGAGAGGTGGAGAAATTGAGTTTTGGTGGCATTGAAAACGACCATGTTTTCTCTACCCCAATTTGAAATACGAGATAGATCAGAGGTTAGTTGATCCAAGGCTACCATCCTTGCTTCTACTAACTTCTGTTGGGAGGGGTGCCTTTCAAATTGAAAATAGTAATGAAGAGTAGAATCATCAGCATTGGAGCGTATATGAGATGAAGTAACAGAGAGGTCATTATTTAAAATCAGAAAAAGTGTTTGGGGTAGGAGAGATCCTTGAGTAACACCACTATTAATAGATTTAAAGTATGAACGGTGGCCGTCTGCAACAGCAGCTATTGAATGACCGGAAAGGAAATCAGAGAGAATGATAGATTCCGAAAGAGAAGTTTGGAAATCAAAGTTTTGTGCCAGACTCTATTGAAAGCTTTCGATATATCTAGCGCGATAGCAAAAAATTCACCGAAATGCCGAAGATCGGAGGACCAAGGGTCATAGAGAAGGGAAAGAAGATCACCAGTAGAGCATTTTTTTTTTTACTAAAGTTATACTGGCGATCGGACATAAGATTAGAAGAATCGAGTTGTTCCCATATCTTCCTGTTAAGGATAGATTCGAAAACTTTAGAAAGAACGGAGGTTAAAGAAATGGGACGGTAGTTAGAGGGTTGAGAATGGTCTCTCTTCGGCACAGGCTGAATGAGCGCTCGTTTCCAGCATGAAAGAAAAGTTGAAGTAGAAAGACGTAGACGATATATATATATATATATATATATATATATATATATATATATATATATATATATATATATATATATATATATATATATATATATATATATATATATATATATATATATAATATATATATATATATATATATATATATATATATCCAGGTATATAAGAAAACTTTGCTGAGAAATCATACTTCACTTCTGTTTCTTTGTAACAAGCAAAATTTTTAAAAAGAATAACGGACTTATCATAAACTTAGAACGTTTTTTTATTGTTATTTAAACAAAAAAACTTATGAAAAGTTTTAAATCTTTAAAAAAATATTATTATTATTATTGCTGTTGTTGTTGGTGGGTGTTATTTTATTAAAAGTGCAGCAGGAAAGAGAGAACTCAGGAAGGAGTCTTAAATGTTAAAAGAGAAG
>SEYY01001809.1:0-42500 GCA_009176605.1 Armadillidium nasatum | reverse complement strand
CCTATTATAAAAAACATTCATACGGCAACAAAAATGCATTAGCAAAGCACGAATAATACATAAACTAATATTTAGATTACAAGTAATTCTTAAAATTAAACTGAAATGCTTGCAACTGAGAACTTTTTTTTAGCTCAATTGAAATGGTATTTCCTATTCAAGCAGCCTGGTAAAAAGCAAAGCTACCCGTAAAAGAAACAGAGAGACACACACACACACACATTGCACACAATATCAATGCTGCTTCTAGTCATATATCCATTTTCCTATACTCAAATGGACGTTGCTAGGCTATTTTCACTATTAAAACTGCTAATGTGACTTTTAACTTATAAATATCAATTACCTTAACTACTCCTAATTGCTTATAGATGCTACTAGTGTGCTCGCGGTCAACAAAACTAGAGAAAGAAAAAAACAATTACTATTTTATTTTGAACAATTTGAAATTTATCCACATCGTAGTAGCATCAGCATTACCATATTAAAAAGACAGTGCCATAAGTTCACAAAGAGTTAACACTTGAAAAATAATAGATTTTAGTCGTTCTTAAATCAAAATAATTCTTTAATTAATAAGATATACCAACCATTTTAGCAAGTTTGAACATAAGTCATTTATGTGCATAGCATTGTTGATTGTCATATTTTAAAACGCTTATTGATTCTGAAATTTCGAAGGTAATATTGTTAATTGTAATAATTGAGGAAGTTAATTGATTGCAAATACCTTACGTTTAGTGTTAGAGAAATTCAAGCATAATCTGTTAAAAAGACGTCAGTCAAAGAAACTACATATGAAATTGTGTATAATATTCAAAAGTGCATGGAACCTTCCACAACAAATGAAAAAGTGACGTTTGCATCCATGATTACATTAACATTTGATTATAAATAATTTACACAATTATAAGGGACAAATATCCTTGAGGGACACCAACTATCATAGAGACAATTTCATATACACATTTTTTAAAAGATGATAGTTATAAGATTTAAAAATTGACAGAGCAATAAATATCCCCAAATGTTATCATACATCTTCAATAAGTTTGTTGAGTGTCTGCACCCATTTTAAATTCAAACTGATTCTCAGAAATAACTTAGTCTTTTATGTGTTAATTTTTCAAATGTTTGGTTTAATGACGGTAAAACTTATTTATTGGCAGCTATTTTTCAATAAATCAGAATTTGCAATGATACAGTTTTATTCCTCTATCATGGTATTCTATAAACAGAATAATTATTGTAATCTGGAAATTAAAATTTTTCCCATTCTCTTTTTATAGTTAGATAAACAGTTCTCGGTTAAAACAATAATATTAAACGCAACATCAACCAACGACAAAAATCGAAACAGAGAATTAAATTTTTTTCTACAGCTTCTTATATTTAAATCAAAACAGGACTTTTCTACATCATGACCAAAAAATCTATAATTATTAACTATAATATTAACCTATTTCCAAATACGAATCAATCATAAAATGTAATTAACCAGTGTCATAATTATATGTTATATTTATAATCTGTTCTATTCATTTTATTTATCAGCACATTTAAATTTATCAATAATAGTGACTCTTAATTTTTGGTTGGACTCCTTTTTATAATAAATTTGTCTGCTAACTGTAAAAACTGTAAATATGTTATATTTATAATCTGTTCTATTCATATCATTTATCAGCACATTTAAATTTATCAATAATAGTGACTCCTTTTTATAATAAATTTGTCTGCTAACTGTAAAAACGGAGAAAACTCTTTATAAGTTTCTTTGCGGAACAAAATACTCGGTCAAATAGAAACTCTTAAGTTTAATCTTCATTACAGCCGAAAAAAAAATCAGTCTTTAGTTTTTCCTATTTGGAACAGTAAATATACGTTTGGAGTACATCAAATTTACGTATTTCTATTCTATCATCAAATATTCTTTGGAATGTGAGTGATTTTAATGAGGAACTTTACAATTGTCTGAAAGGTAAAATCCATTTACTTGCAGTAACATTGTAAAATTGCTTATTTCTTTTGCCTCATATCCTCTCAACGATCATCATTTATGTTTACACGATTTCTAAATTGAATTCGTTTTCAAGGACACATATTCTACTATTAAAATTTTCCTTTGCTTAGAAATATTATACAATTTCTCATTCAACCTTCCCAACTTATCCTTAATTTACCGATATTCTTTATAACTTAATCCAAAGTATTTGTTGCAGATGGTAATCTTCCCTTATCTCTTTGTCCACGCTTAAATTTGCAGTCAAAACTCTAGAGGGTTATAGCAAGTTTATCAAGTTCTTATTTCTCATCTAAACCAACTTCTTCATGATCACAAGATTTAAGATTCTCCAAATTTGTTTTATTTTATTTTAGTTATGCGGAGTAACGAAACCGGCAAAGTTACTATATTAGCAAGCTAAAGTTTAACTCTTCATCAGAGAACAAAATTTCTCTCTCTCTCTCTCTCTCTCTCTCTCTCTCTCTATATATATATATATATATATATATATATATATATATATATATATATATATATATATATATATATATATATATATATATATATATATATATATATATATATATATATATATATATATTTATATATATATATATATAGGCTTAAGTGTAGATTGTTTCTGACTTTCGATATTTTTTATATCGATATTTTTTTATGTCGATATTTTATTTTAATCGATACTTTTATACCTATAATTTTTTTTTATACCTATAATTTCTTTACAACAAATTTCTTGTGTAGGTTAGGCCTCTTTTACGGCAACTTCTTGTATAGGTTAGGCCTCTTTTACGGCAACTTCGGTAGTTCAGGTTATGATAAGTCGAATTAGGTTCTGCTACAAAAATAAGTAATAATAATTGTGTGTATGTCTGGTGTAATAGCCTCTAATTCTCGCCAACGTTCTTGTTTAGGTTAGGCCTCTTCGATATTTTCGATTATCGATATTTTCTGACAATCGAAAGTCAGAAACAATCTACACCTTTACCTATATATATATATATATATATATATATATATATATATATATATATATATATATATATATATATATATATATATATATATATATATATATATATATATTTATATTAAATTTTTAAATTTTAATTTAATATAACAAAAATAAATAATATTTATTTTACTTAAAAGAATGTTGAAAGAATTCTCTAGAAAATATTTGTAAACGAAACCGCTTATATGGTATCGTAAAGATTCTCCCCCCTCCCTTAATTTTGGGGGTATATGCTTCACATCTCTCCCTTGTCCGAAAAATTAGGTCACTTGTTTTCCCATCTCCGCGGGGCAGAGGTTAGTGATTTTGGTTCTGCTTTTTATATATATATATATATATATATATATATATATATATATATATGGATTACAATTTTTAAATTTTAATTTCATAATTTTAGGTTATTGTCTCAATTTTTATTATTTTTATTATTATTATATTATTATCATCATTTTTTTATTGGCGTTTTCCAAATTAGTTTGAAGTGTTCATAATATTTTATTAACCTAGAGAAATAAAAATACACGTGCTGAAGCTATTAATTTTAGTAGTTATTATTTCTATCTACAATGATTTTACATTATTGATTATATTTTATTTCATTCATTTCATCATAGCTAGGGTATAAATTTTATAATTTTATTTTAATCTTATATTTTGAATTACTTTAGTTAGGAAACTACCACTAGTTTACCGAATAATCTTATCATTTATTTTAACGATATTATTATTATTATTATTATTATTATTATTATTTGGATTTTTATTTCAAATTTGTTTCAAATTAAGTTACAAATGATATTATTAATATTCTTTAATATTGGTATTATATTTTTATTGGTAACATTTTATCCACTGACCATACTAAAATATCCAATTACTCTATCTCTCTCTCTCTCTCTCCCTCACCACGCTGTTTTATCAAAGTTTATTTAAAAGTCGGTCTTTTTCTACCACCTTTCTCTCTCTCTCTCTCTCTCTCTTCCCCCATCCCCCCACGCTGTTTTCGATAAAGGATTTATAACATCGGTATGTTTTGGTCTCTCTCTCTCTCTCTCTCTCTCTCTCTCTCTCTCTCTCTCTCTCTCTCTTTCTCTCGCTGTTTTTTTAAAAGTATTTTAATATCGGTCTGTTTTGGTCTCTCTCTCTTATCAAATATTAGTATTTTTATCATTCTAACATTTTTCATTATTTTTATTTTAGTATTAAAATTTACTTTAGTCCCACAATATTCTTTTATTGATTTATAATTTTTTGGTAATTTAAAACTTTCTAAAGATAAATAAATTTGATAGATTTTATTTTAGTAATATTTTGTTTTGGAATGTTATGTTGCTAAATGTTACTTTTGTCAATTTCGTTTATTATAATTAGTTCAAAATTGGGATGAGTTTTATTATTTACTACGATATTATTTTCCATTCAAATTTATGAATCAGATGTTTCATAATGTTAATTTTGCATTTTACCATTTTTTTCATTTAATTAATTATGATTATAATTTTAGGCTTATAGAATGGAGTTTGAATAATAAATAATAAATAGAATATGGTGTCTTCTTTACAACCTCAAAAATCAGCAGAAATACAGTTGATATATATATATATATATATATATATATATATATATATATATATATATATATATATATATATATATATATATATATATATATATATATATATATATATATATATATATATATATATATATATATATTATATATATAATTTTTTCACCTCTGGTGGGCAAAGGCCAGAGGCCTACCAATATTCCACCAGAGTTAGGGGGAAAGTCGGAACATGGTCTAATTAAAGGCCGACATGACCTGATACACGGCGTTTGAAGGTGCTAAGTCATAGGAAGTTGGGAAAATAGATGAAGGAAGTGTGTTCCAGACTTTACCAGTAGAGTACATGTAAGATTGAGCATAGCGGTTAAGTCTGGGGTCAGAGAGTTGGACAGAGAAAGGATGAGACTGTGTAGAAAGACGAGTCGCACGAGCCCTTCTCAATGGAGGAGGTATGCGACGAGAGAGTTCAGAAGAGCAGTGTCCATTGTAATAGCGATAGTAAAGAGAGAGTGACGCAACATTTCGACGGGCAGAAAGAGATTGGAGAGAATTAGTGAGAGCAGGAGAGTTGATAAGGCGAAAAGCTCTAGACTCCACCTTTTTCAGGAGAGCTGTATGAGTGGAACCACCCCAGATGTGTGACGCATACTCCATACAAGGGCGAACAACACCCCTATACAGAGCAAGCAACTGGGGTGGTGTGAAGAAATACTGAAGGCGCCTCAGAACACCCAACCTCTTAGAAGCTTGTTTAGAAAGAGAGGTAATGTGATCTTTCCAAGAAAGATCACGAGAAAAAGAAACACCGAGAATATTAAGGAGAGATGAAGGTTTGAGTTGCGTGTTTTCGAAGAAGATATCGTAGTTGTGTGGAAGATTGTGGCGAGTAGAGAGATGGAGGAATTGAGTTTTTGAGGCATTGAAAACAACCATGTTTTCTCTGCCCCAATTTGAAATGAGAGATAGATCAGAGGTTAGTTGCTCCAAGGCCACCCTCCTTGCCTCTTGTTATGTATGACCTCGACACGTACCTGTTAAGATATGAGTGTTAAGTACACCAATATAAAGTTTAAGTATAAGAATTACAATATCCCATTCTCGTCGTCGAGGTATCGTCAAACTAATCACCATATAAACCTTTATTAGTATATAATACAAGCAGATAAAAGACCTCTGCCAGAGGGCAGCATTTAACGATAACAAGTTGCTTTTAGATTTACCAACCAACTAAACATACATATAACACCTCTATTAAATGTTGCTGGGAGGGGCGCCTTTCAAGATGAAAAGAGTAATAAAGGGTGGAGTCATCAGCATAGGAGTGGATAGGAGATGAAGTAATAGAGAGGTCATTGATGAAAAGCAGAAAAAGTGTTGGGGATAGGACAGATCCTTGAGGAACACCACTATTTATAGATTTATAGGATGAACGGTGGCCGTCTACAACAGCTGCTATAGAACGACCGGAAAGGAAATCAGAGAGAAGATCACAGAGAGAAGGATAGATTCCGAAAGAGGGAAGTTTGGAAATCAAAGCTTTGTGCCAGACTCTATCGAAAGCTTTCGATATGTCTAGCGCCACAGCAAAAGATTCACCGAAATGCCGAAGAGCGGAGGACCAAGAGTCAGAGAGAAGGGAAAGAAGATCACCAGTAGAGCGTTTCTTACGAAAGCCATACTGGCGATCAGAGATAAGATTAGAGAAGAATTGAGATGTTTCCAAATCTTCCTGTTAAGGATAGATTCGAAAACTTTAGAAAGAACGGAGGTTAAAGAAATTGGACGGTAGTTAGAGGGTTGAGAGGGGTCCCCCTTCTTCGGCACAGGCTGAATGAGCGCACGTTTCCAGCAAGAAGGGAAGGTTGAAGTAGAAAGACATAGACGAAATAGTTTACCAAGGCAGGGTGCAAGCTCGGAAGCACAAGTTTTGAGAACCACAGGAGGGATACCATCAGGACCGTACGCCTTCTTAGTGTTAAGCTCAGAGAGAGCAGAAATGACATCTTTAGAAGAAATTATAATTTTAGGCATAAATGAGTTTAGAGGGGGTTGAAGGAGTAGGAACAGCTCCGGAATCGTCTAAGGTTGAATTAGAAGGCAAAAGTTTGAGCAAAGAGTTCAGCTTTAGAGGAAGGCAAAACGGCAGTTGAACCGTCAGAAGATACTAGAGGAGGGAAAGAGGAAGAAGCAAAGTTAGAGTTGACATTTTTTGCAAAATGCCAGAAAGGGCGAGAGGAAGAGGAGCCAGAAAGATTATTGCATTTGACAAGAGTATCTCGAAGAATAGATTTTGCACGATTCCGGGATGAAATATAAGTTGCGTGAGTTTCTGGAGTTTGAAGACGACGGTAATCCCTGAAGGCAGCATCCCTGCGGTGGATAGCACGAGAACAAGCAGAGTTAAACCAAGGTTTATTAGGTTTAGTAGAAGGGAAAGAATATGGAATGTACGCCTCCATGCCAGAGAGAATCACCTCAGTTATGCTCTCTGCACACTCCGAGGGACCATTCCCGCGGAAACAGTAATCATTCCATGGAAAATCAGAAGAAGTACGACCGCAAGTCAGACCAGTTAGTGGCACCGAAATGCCAGAAACGTCTCCTCGCCGAAGGCGGGGGCCGTTCTTGCGGAAGACTTGAAGAGACAGGACAAGATACGGAGATAAGAAGGTGATCGGATGAACCCAGAGGAGGAAAGAGTTTAACAGTATAAGGAGAAGGATTAGAAGTTAGAAAAAGGTCTAGAATGTTGGGTTCATCACCAAGACGGTCAGGGATACGGGTAGGGAGATGCACCAACTGCTCAAGGTTGTTCTGGATAGAAAATTGGAAGGCGAGTTCACCAGCTGGATCTTGAGAACTAGATGAAAGCCATTGGCGGTGGTGAACATTGAAATCACCTAAAATGATGATTTCGGAGAAAGGAGAAGAAGAAAGAATGTGTTCTATTTTGGAGTTAAGATAGTCGAAGAATTTTGGATAGTCTGTAGAGTTAGGAGATAAGTAGACAGAACAAATGAATTTAGTTGTAGAGTTGCAAGAAAGTTTAAGCCATAAAGTAGAGAATTCAGAAGACTCCAAATTAGAGACACGAGAACAGACAACATCATTGCGCACATATG
Source organism: Armadillidium nasatum (assembly GCA_009176605.1). Lineage (NCBI taxonomy): Eukaryota > Metazoa > Arthropoda > Malacostraca > Isopoda > Armadillidiidae > Armadillidium > Armadillidium nasatum. Next base: position 34,767 of record SEYY01001809.1, on the reverse strand, counting down.
CGCAACATCCGCCTTTGGCTGAAAATTGAGGATAGAGACAGTAGGAGGAAACAGAGTAGGGGTTTGCTGTCAGAGCACTCAGACACCTGAGTTTCAGTTAAGAACAAGAGATGAGGTCTAGAAGAAGAGAGGTGGTGTTCGACAAAGTGGAAATTAGAAAAAAGACCGCGAATGTTGCAGAAATTAATGAAAAACGAAGACCGTGCACCAAGGCAAGTCGGCATAGAGGTCTTGGTGGCGCCAACCCCATCACCGGAGGCCACCAACTCCCAAGTGGTGATGGGGGAAGGAGTGGATGAGGGGCTATATTTGGAATCCGCCCCTCTTGGATTCTCCGAGGCAGATTTTGTTTCGCCATTTTTGATTATTTAATAGGTAATGTAAGTGTAAGCGTTTGTAAATTTGTAGGACACATGTGAAGAAGTAGGAAAGTTGTGGGAGCATAGGCACTCCAATGTGAGTCAAGGGTACACTAGAGACCCTCTGAGAAGATGAAACGCGAAAAGGAACGAACCAAAAGGGCAACGGAGTGAAACGGAATGGTCTAGCCCATCCTATCACCCGTGGGTTATGCCCAATGGGGGGTACTTGCATCGCTTCGGATGGCGCTACACCCTCCCCCTATATATATATATATATATATATATATATATATATATATATATATATATATATATATATATATATATATATATATAATATATATATATAATATATATATATATATATATTTTTTTTTTTTTTTTTTTTTTTTTTTTTAGAAATGGAAAAGTAGTCGACAATCATCACGGGTCGGGGGTACGGGGGGCAGAGCCCCCTAGACATATTAATACCCAATTTAAGTTTTTTAGCCCAAAAATTCTCGTAAAAAAACATTTTTTAAAACATCTTACTTTGAAGCCCAGTAAAAATTTGTGATCCTCAAATTGCACCTTACACCCAAAATATAGATACTTAGTTTACTTAAATATAAAAATTAAAAAGTATATATATATATATATATATATATTTATATATTTTTTTTATTATATTTTTTTTATTATATAATATATATATATATATATATATATATATATATATATATATATATATATATATATATTTATATATATATATATATATATATATATATATATATATACTCTACACCATATCCCGCATGATGCAGGGTTGTGTCGGTTGCAGAAATTATGAATATTCCTGCAACCGTACGTGAGAAGAGAGAAAAACTGGTTATAAAGGTTTCCCAGCCATAATAACCATGCGAAGAACTATTCTTCATTTGTCCTGACTGCGTCGAAATCCTTAATCGACCAAAAGTTACCTATATCCAAAATCATTTTGTTCTTTTAATATTTAATTGTCCATTTAACTGCCGAAAGTACGTAATACCGAAAGTTGTGTTGCTTCACACATATTTTTTTATTTTATTTTTTTATTAAACTTCTTAATTTACTTTCAAAATATGCTGAAATAATATATCGGAAAAACATTTTTTTTTTTTATTAGCTTTGGTCAATTTCATTCTTCAAGTATGAACTAAATAAATTATGCAATCTTAGAAAGATGATCTCGTAGCTTTAGATCCAGTAGCCCTCCCTTTTTTTTCTTCTCCTCTCTCCTCCTTTCTTCTCATCTCTCCTCCTTTCTTCTCATCTCTCCTCCTCTCTTCCCTTCTCTCCTCCTCTCTTCCCTTCTCTTCTCTTCTCCTCTCTTCTCTTCTCTTCTCCTCTCCTCTCTTCTGTCTTCCTTATGATGTTCATAACTTATCTGCTTCCAAGCACGTCCACTCTCGACGACAGTCAGTTACTAATATATATATATATATATATATATATATATATATATATATATATATATATATATATATATATATATATATATATATATATATATATATATATATATATATATTATATATATATATATATATATATAATTAAAATTAGAATTACATTCATTTCATTAATTTCAAAATATTAAACAGTTATTTATTTGGTCTTTCGTGAGTTCTTTGTATTGACCTACTTTATATTAGCCGATAATTTCTTGTGCAACTTAAACATCTTTTCTCTTAAACTTTGCACATCCAATATTATACTGCAGACGATATACAGATGACACATTATTTTTCAAACACAGTAAATAAGAAGTTAACATCAATCTTACATACATCAATAAAATTAACACTAAACATCAGAAACTAACAATATTGTATCGTATTTATATTTCAATCTAATAGCAGAGCTTCCATCAACATTTTTCAGGAAAAGTTTTTTTTACCTGGTAAGCTACTAATATATATAATTTCTCTTATTTTAAAAACTTAATTCTTGGATTACACCGATTGAAAGACCATGCAATTTAAGGTCCTCATAATTTTCACATCAGTAGTGAATTTTTATTCCTTGAAAATACTATCTGATTTATGGCTGTGTCTCTAATGTTTTCTTCAACGAGCAAAAAGCAAAGAATGTAGAAGCAATGAAAGTGTCTCACAATGGATTCACTTTGGTACCATCTTTTAAAAATCTTATTTTGATGAAATTTCTAATCTTGTTCTTCCGACACGCATTACTAAAGCATGTTATATATATATATATATATATATATATATATATATATATATATATATATATATATATATATATATATTATATATATATATATATATATATATATATATATATATATATAACTTTCCTATTTCCATCCTTTTTTTTTTTACTAATTCCCTATCTAAATTTTAATTCTATATCTCTCCCTGAAAAAATCTTTTCTCTTCTTTTCTTTTTCCTCTACTTACTATTGAAATTCAAGTACTCTTTCAAACTCTGATTCGCTATCATGGTGTTTATAACTTTAGTCTATAGAAGAGGATCTACTGTATGCTGTTTGTTTTAACCGTCCTCTCTGTGAGTGTACTGTAGAAGTCATACAGAAGTTAATTACATAACATTTCCCAAGAATAATCCAATGGCCATTTCTTACAAATTTTGTAAAGTTTGTAATTTTCAGAAGAGTGCAATAAAATTCATAGCTATTTCTCTTCTCAAATAATGATCACTATAATAACAAAGACACTCCAACTGTTTATTAAAGAAAAACATTTTCGTTCCTTTTTTTAACACATAGCATAATAAAAATTACAATTAACAACCGTTGTAAAATAAAGGGGGGGGGGGATTTTCCATTTCCTTTGCATATTTTTAATTTTGTTAATTTTTTTTTCTTTGCAACATCCAATTCCGTAAGTACGTCATTGTTCATACCAATAAAAGTAAATTTTTTCAAATTTTAAATTTTTTTAAAAAAATTTATTTAAATAATATTCATTGTTTTTTTGTGTATATTTTAAGATAACGAAACATTGGTATAATTTAAATAAACTCTTATCATTATTTGCCACCGCTTCGTCCCCATTTCATATGAAGAATTTTATTTCTCCCCAAAAAAAGAAAAAAAGTAATGATATATATATATATATATATATATATATATATATATAATATAATATATATATATATATATATATATATATATATATATATATATATATATATATATATATATATATATATATATATATATATATATATATATATATATATATATATATATATATATATATCAGTGATGGGCGAATCCGAATCCGGATTCGAAAATTTTTCCCAGATTCGGATTCTAGAATTGCAAATTTGGCTGGATTCGAAGGTCCTGGATTCGGATTCGGATTCGAATTCTTTCATTTAGAGTAACATCAAAATCTGAGTAATCTTTTTCACCCTACTGCTAAAAATTTCTGGCCTCTTACCAAAAAAATCTCTAATAACTTCTGTAAATCTGACTTACCACCCACTCTTATTCGCTCTGACACTATATACTGTAGCTAACCGTCCTTTTTGAAAGGCTAATCTCTTCAATTAATTCCACACTGAACGATTCTATCATCTCTCATCTTACTCTTCTTCTCAGGTGTTCTATGATATCCAGAGATCTGCGGATGGCATTCCTCCTCGAATTTTGAGGGAGTATGCGCCTGAGCTAGAGATTGTCCTTGTGCCACTCTACTCTTTATGCATTAATACTAATACTTTCCCTCTGTGCTGGAAGTGTGAATATGTTCAAGCGATTACAAAGAAAGGTAGCCCTTCTAATATTTCTAACTATCGTTCTATAGCTCTCACTTGTATTCTGTCTAAAATCTTTGAAACTCTCCTCAACTTTCATTTCCCATATTATCCGAAATCTCATTCCCTTCTCTCAGATCATCAGTATGGCTTTCGCCGCTCCTATCCCACTATTTTATGATCTACCTTTAGAGATGGCGCTTTAGATATCCAAAGATTTTGACAGTTTATGGCAAGTGTCACTACTCTCTTTCTAAGTTCCCTTCCTTTGAATTTCTTCCTTCTCATTACTTATGTTTAGTTTTCTCTCAAATTGTTCCATATCGACATTTGCTAATTCCTGTTAATTGTGGTGTTCCTCAAAGTTCTGTTCTGACTCCAACTTTACTCTTACTTTTATATATATAATCAATGATGGGAGAATCCGAATCAGGATTCGGCGATATTTTCGTGGATTCGAATTCGGATTCGAGAAATTTCAAAATCGGCTGGATTCTGATTCGATTCGAATATGAAGATTCTGGATTCGGATTCGAGAATTCTAAAATTGAGTGGATTCGGATTTGAGAAATTCAAAATTAACTGCATTCAGATTCGAAAGTTGCCAGATTCGCCCATCACTGATATTTTTTTTTTTTTTTTTTACAGATCGCTACCACTCACAGGCAGAGCCCTTTTCAAGGAGGGGGCACACACAAGGGGGAAGAAGACTCATTCAAACACAGACCTAACGCACATCCCTCAGGTGGGCACAAACTGAAGCCTTGAAGAGTGGAAGATTAAATACAGTAGGAAAAATAGAAGATGGTAGAGAGTTCCACAGAACAGAAGTGGCTGGAAAGAAGGAGGCACTTCAAAGGGCCAGCCTGGAGTTTGCTACATCCACACAAAATTGGTGCGAAAGCAGGGCACCCCTTGTGCAACGAGGACGACGCAACGGTGGAGGAATGCGAGAGGCCAATTCCCTCGAGCACCTGCCATTGTAGTACCTATAGAAAAGAGATAGTGCGCCAACGTCACGTCGCAGAGATAGAGGGTCAAGAGAGTTTGAAAGTAGGGACAGTTAATTAATCTTTTAGCTTTAGACTCAACCCTATCCAGAAGAGAGGAGGAGCCGGAGCCCCCCCAAATGTGAGAACAGTACTCCATACAAGGGCGAATAAGACCTTTATATATTTGGAGTAACTGCTCAGAAGGAAAAAAATTCTCGCAACCTGAACAGAACTCCCAGCTTCTTAGAGGCCGCTTTAGCAACCATTGTGATATGTGGTTTCCAAGACAGTTTATTGTTTATGTTTAGACCAAGAATGTTAATGTTATTTACAGGTGAGACGGGAGAGCCATCGAAGAGGATAGGAAAGTTGGGAGGTGTTTTTGAGAGGGAGATGTGAAGAAGTTGAGTTTTTAAAGAGTTGAATTTCACAAGGTTGCTATGACCCCACCGGGAAATCCCATCCAGATCGGCAAGAATAGAATCGGAAAGTTGAAGACGAGAAGCAACTCTAGAAGCAAAAGAGGGAGCAGATTTGAAATGAGTAGAAGAATGTAGAGTTGAGTCATCAGCATAAGAGTGAACAGAGTTAGAAGTGCAGTGGAGAAGATCGTTAATGAAAAGTAAGAATAAGGTTGGAGATAAAACTGAACCTTGAGGAACACCACAGTTGACAGAAAAAGGAGGAAGAGGTCGCTCCATCTACAAGTGCCGAAATGGAACGATCTGAGAGAAAACTAGACAAGAGTAAGCAAAGGGAAGGAGTAAACCCAAAGGAAGGGAGCTTGGAGAGCAGCGACGCATGCCATACCCGGTCAAAAGCCTTGGATATGTCAAGCGCCACCACACAAGAGTTCCCGAAATCCCTAAGGGCAGAAGACCATAGATCAGTAAGATAGGAAAGTATGTCACCAGTTGACCTCGAGCGTCGAAAGCCATACTGGTGATCTGAGAGAAGAGAAATGAGACTCCAAATGATCCAGGAAATGAGAGTTGAGGAGAGTTTCAAAATTTTAGACAGAACACAAGTGAGAGCTATAGGTCGATAGTTAGAAGGGTCAGAGCGGCTACCTTTTTTCGGGATCGGCTGAACAAATGCACGCTTCCAGCATTGAGGAAAAGTATTAGTATTAAGGCATAGAGAGTAGATCTGAACGAGGACAGGCGCTAACTCGGAAGCACACTCCCTCAGAACACGAGAGGGAATGCCATCCGGGCCACTGGCCTTCCTGACGTTCATAGATTTCAGGATCCCATGCACCTGATCATGAGTAATTCCAGTAATATATATATATATATATATATATATATATTATATATATAATATATATATATATATATATATATATATATATATATATATATATATATATATCAGCAATAGATTTGTTCTTCGTGAACCTCATATAAATAATAAATAATGTTGCCAACAACGTAGGAAGCAACGTTGAAAGTAATTAATAATGTACATTTAATAATAATAAAATGAATAAGCAAATAAATATGTTAAACAAATGACGTTTCGTATTTATATCAAAATCCATTTTCAAATTAGCTAAAAGGAAAAAATAAATAGATTAACACAGAGAATAAATAACGTTACTTCGCAAATCAACATTTACAATTAAAGTTAAAGTAGAGCACCTAAAAGGATGACTGGTTATATGATATGGTAAAGTTAAATAAACATATTAAAGGATCAAACAAAAATGAATAATGAACAAATTAGTTGATTGAAGACACAGTAATAGTAGGCAGGTTATTAATATGCTTTGCAAAATTGAACATAAATAAATAAATATGCATACAAATATTGACAAATCATAAAATATTATGCAATTAATAGTGGGGCTGAGGATGTAGAAGAATTTAACTGAGGTTTTAAGCACTTAATGTATAAAGATTCCAAAATCTTTCTGTCAGAGTCATAGGGACTAGAAGCTAAAATATAAAAATCTGTGGAGCGAAATGGGTGGTCGTTTGAGTGAGAATGATTGCGGTTGGCTGAGAGTTCAGGATTAGAATACGGTAGCTGTGTTCTAAAGGATGTACCGAAATGCTTGTGAATCCTACGTTGCAGTTGTAGGCCTGTCTGGCCCTTATAACAGGAGTCATATCCTGCACACTTAAAACCTCAGCATTGTTGGTAGGGTATCCTAGGAATAGGAATAATCGGTCTGTAGATGTTCGAAATAAACTTGATAGATAAATCTATGAGTGATGAAGGGAAAAGTTGAATGTGAAAAACTTTTTAAGATAAGAAAGTTCCAGGTGTAAAGACAGCCAAGAAAAGATGATATGGAAAGCTCTGTGTAAGAAAGTAGAGATCGTAGAATTGTACGTGAATGAGGTTGCACTGTGATAATTAAAACCGAGTAAAGATGAAGAATGTTTGCGGTAGACGGAAGAGGAAAAACCATCTGAGGAATGGGATATAAGAATATCTAAAAAAGGCAGAGAACTATTGACTTCGTCTTGGGGAGAAAATTGAATATTTGGGTGGCGATTATTGATATAATCGAAGAACAGGTTATATTGATTGATGTTTGTTCGTGAAAATCAAAAAACATTCATCAACATAACGTTTGTATACTAAGGGTTTAAAGGATGAGGGACAGTGATTTATCCACTTTGTTTCATATGTGCGCAGAAAGATATTTGCTAAAGAGGGGCTCAGGGGTGAACCCATGGGCATGCCATCTAATTGGTTATAAAATTTGTTGTCAAATACAAAGACCAAGTTATGTACCTCTAGTGACACAAATTGCTTGAATTGAGGAACTGATAAACCAAGAGAATGATAGATAATAGTTGATAGAATAATACCAGTGGTTTCGGAAACTGGAACGTTGGTGAATAAATTGTTAATATCAAAACTTGTGATGAAGCAATTAGGGTAATATAAGGATTGAATGAATTTAGCAAAAAAAAAAGGAATTTGAGAGAGTATAGTTATTAGTAGTAAGAGGAGTTGGGTAGGAAACTAAAAATTTAGAGATGTTGTATGATGCAGCGTTGATAGATGAGAGGATAGGGCGGAGTGGAATGTTAGTTTTATGAATCTTGGGTTGTCCATACATTATGCTAGGGGACGAACCTTAAACGAAAAGTTGGTTATAATAATCAGAATGTTAAATTTTTTAAGATTACGTAAAAAACTGCTGATTTTATCTTCGAGTTTGATTAAACAAAGAAGAATATTGGCAGTAATGATTGGAGAAAATTTTGATAGATCGGAAAGAATGAGGCTCATCTCGACATATGAGGTTTTGTCTAAGTTACTAGTGAATAAAGATTTACAGAAAATTGAACTTACTTTTATTTTACTTAGAGTTTTAAAATTTACCGTTATGCATTTTTAAATTGTAAAAAAAAAAAAATTTATGTTGACAGAAAAATAGACTTAGTTGAAAAGCTTTATTTATTTAACAATAAACAAAAAATCACTACATTAATATATTCATAAGTATGCTAATCTAGGGTGGTTTGAGATTTTGGAAACTCCATCCCTGATGTTACTTAATGAGTAGACCGACCCCAAGCTGGAAAATAGAGACAAAAACTAGTAATTTGGGGAATTTGTAAAGTATCGAAATTGATATTTATAAGTTGTAATATAAACAATAAAGACTTACAAGTGATGATAAATAATTTCTTGTAAAACAAGTACTGTGCCCATCAACAAGCCAAATTTGGCAAATTCAAACCTAAAATTGAAAAATTAATAAATGGGATAAGATATCTAGATAAGGCATTCCTTAAAGGGAAGGATCCATTCTGAAATGTTTTTTTTTATTTTTTGACCGATTGAGCTGAAATTTACAATATATATGCATTTTTTCCCGCTGAAAACATTCGATTTCTGACGTTTTTCTGAGTTTCTAACGGTTTACTAGTTATAGGGGGTCAAAATTCAAAAAGAGGTTAAATAGAAGTGGTAAAATAGTGGTCAGAATGATTCAAAAACTCCCCTGTACATTCTTAGCCCCAATTTCTACAATATTAACAGAGAACATTTGGGAATATTACGGATAGCGTTTGATTATAGAAGTTCAAATTTTTTTTTGAAAAAAATTGAAAAATATATACCCTTCCGGAGAAAAAAATTTCTTAAAAAAGATCCCTGTGTTGAATGTTTTTGAAAATTGGATATTGTTTAGAGAGGGATGGATCTAAAACTTTTATTTAAGACACTTTTAAAACCTAATTGTTTGATTCGAGATACAGCCTCTCAAAATTTGGAAAATTTGAAATTTCGTCGAAAATTCGGCCATTTTCGATAAGTTGTATCTCGAATCAGACAAATAGGTTTTAAAAGTGTTTTAAATAAAAGTTTTAGATCTATCCCTCCTCTAATAAAGTTAAAAAAAAAAGACTTCCAAACAAGATTTTTTTTTTTTTGCAAATTTTTTTGTCCGAAGGTGTGAATTTTTCAAAATTGGAAAAAAAAAAAATTTCGACACCTGGTCAAGTAAGGGCATATAACCTGTTTTCTTCTGTTATGCACACATCAAAACTATGTAAGAAGTTTTTGTAGCCAATAGATTTTGGAATATACACCAAATTTCAGACCAAAAAAAATTTTTTAGGCGGCTTCACCGTAGATTTAAACGTACCTTAAATTTCCGAAATTACTTCTAAACTTTAAATCCCTCATAAAAACGTTAGGAATGGAGTTTTTTCGTCGGGAAAAAAGCTATCTATACTGAAATTTTCAGGAGAATCGGATGAAAATTTTTTTTTTTCAACAATGGATCCTTCCCTAATAAATGGATGCCAAAGGATAGGATAAGTTACCCAAGATGAATTGTTTTACTCACCCAATATTTGATTGACCAACGAATTTTCTCCTTCTGGAAAACAGGTCTCAACGGAGCTCTAGGCAGCTTATGCTTCTTCAAAAGCAAACGTTCTTCTTGAATTGGAAGTAGATATAGCCAAGAAGGGATAACTGTTCTTCTACCTATTCGAGGCTCGTTCACTGATGTCCGAATACAAGATTTCTCAGAGTAGACATAAATAATATTAATACAATTGTCAATATTAGCAGCACGATAAATATTATAGTCTATGTTACTAGACGAAATTAATATGAGAAAACTAAGCAAATTTTGATTTGTGAAGTAATGTTAACTATTTAATTTTCCTTTTAGGTAATTTGAAAATGGATTTTGATTTAAATCCGAAACTTCATTTATTTACCATATTTATTTGCTTATTCATTTTATCATCATTATTAAATGTAAATTATTAATTACTTTCAATGCCGCTTCCTACGCTGTTCGCAACATTATATATATATATATATATATATATATATATATATATATATATATATATATATATATATATATATATATATATATATATATATATATATATATTATATATATATATATATATATATATATATAATCGCAATTTACAATTTTTCTTTTCAGTGACCTTTTTCAAAATTACCTAAAAGTTGGGAAACTACGAAAAAAAATGCCAATACAGTAACATTCGGCGCTTTGTGTTTCGTGCGGTTCTGTGATAGGATCATTTTTGTTTCGCCAGGAGTTTTCCCTTAATATTGAGGGAATTTCTTATTATTATCTAATAAACTATCAATGGAGGGTCCTGAAAATGGTTTGATGAATTCGAGCGATAGCTGCGCAATATCAAAGTTAAGATTTTAGTTTATAAAATGTTTTATATTCAAATATTAATAACACCTTTATTGAAATATTTGAAACAATTTATTACATTTAAAAAAAAAAAAGTAGTATTAGTACATTTTTTGAAATATTGTGAAAGCTTTGGTAATATTGGAATCTATCTAATTTAATTGCATTATAAATTGGACTATTTATTTTTCAACTCTGTGTGTTTTGCAACTTAACTTTATTGTATAATGTGTCCTACCTCTTTATACATTGCTGTTATCCAACTAGTATTATTATTATTTATTTTTTTGGTAGGTATTTTTTTGTCGCGAGTTCTTTTAGATTGCGTTCCACGAAAATATGGATTTCTTTAAGTTTCTTGTTTTTCGTGGAACACTAGGATATTAACAGATATCGGCTGATATATGTAAGCAGATGTAAAGATATCATCATATTCAATTGAGCAGTTAATTAATTACGCAATCAAATAATTTAATTAATAAAAAAAAAAAAAGCCAGGTAGAAAGATAAATAAAATTTATGCCCCAACATATATATATATATATATATATATATATATATATATATATATATATATATATATATATATATATATATATATATATATATATATATATATATATATATATATATATATATATATATATATATATTATATGCTAAAAAAAAAAAAAAAAAAAAAAAAAAAAATTTTTTTTAAAAAATGGAAAAAAAAAAATTTTTTTTGAGAACTTTTAAGATTTTTTATTCAAATAATTATGATTTTTAAATTAAAGTTATTGTTGCCTGGAATTATGTTGATAAACATTTAAAAGCAGTTTTAATATCTCTAATTTTAACAACACTAATTTTATAAGTACTTTTTCGTCTTAAAATGATTTTAATAAATAAATTACATAGTACACAATTTTATTTTTATTTATATTCGAGTTTAAAAAGTTATATCCCGAAAATCAAAGTCCAAAACCTTAAATTTTTCATGAAAAAGAAAAAATACTTTTCAGCACTAAAAATTTTCAATTTTTGAACATTTTTTATGAAATATATATTCAAATTTTTATTTAAGTGTTTTTCACTTGGAGGAGAACGATATATATATATATATATATATATATATATATATATATATATATATATATATATATATATATATATATATATATATATATATATATATATATATATATATATATATATATATATATATATATGATTAAAAAGTTTTTATTACTTGTGTAAGAAGTTATACCTATATTAACAAAAATTTTATATATTCTTAAACCTCACTCTCACATTTAATAAGCCCGTTTGGAGAAACTTTCTTAACATTTATTTCTAATTTAAAGAAAGAGAGAATAAAAAAATATGTATAATATATGATTTCATCCTCGAAAAGGTATAAAAAAAAGTACCATATTAACCAAAATGAACGAAATCATTGATCTACAAAAATAGGCCCCGACAATTTTGCGTAGCCTAACGATATTCAATTTGAAAAAAAAAGCCTAAGCTACGTCCGCCGTTCCGGGATTTGCTTTCACCATATATATGTATGTATATATATATAAATATATATATATATTTTTTTTTCTTTTGTTGAATATAGGTAATTCGCATTTTGGCTAGCTTTTCTTTTTATAAGAGGAAATTTGCATTTTCTTCTAAACTTTTTGCATATATTCTAATATGTGAAGATTTTTTTTCGACACTTGTATGTATGTTAATGTGATCACATGCACACGCTTACGCACAAAGAGAAAACATTAGGACTTAATAGATTATTTTTATATTTCTTCTTTTATTTAACATATATGCAAAATTACAGTACTATATATATATATATATATATATATATATATATATATATATATATATATATATATATATATATATATATATATATATATATATATATATATATATATATATATATATATATAATATATATATATATATTATATATATGGTCGTGTTTGGCATGAGCATGTGCGAAGACATTTAAAACTTAGGTGGATCAGACTTATTATTATTATTATTATTATTATTATTATTATTATTATTATTTTGGAGTAATTTCAGTGAAAGTTTTTTTTAAAAATATTTTTCGATGTATTTTTAGTTTATTTAAAATAACAAATTAACATCGAAATATTTTGACTTTTCAAACAAAGTACAATGAATGAATTACTTAACTCATTTTAAATATAAAAATATAAAAAACCCAAATGAAAGTCATTTTAAAATGTGATAAAAATAAAAATCTGTTCAGTAGAAAATTTATCTGCATTTTAAGCTTTAAAGAAGAATCATTTACATAGAATGAGATTTAATTCTATTAAGAAAAAAATCGAACACCAAAAAAAAAAAAAAAAAATTTCTCCTCAAACCATTTTAAAATCTGCATTAAAAATGAAAATAGTTTGAGTTGGAAAATGTAATCATTATTTCCAGATTTTTTATATGACTAAATTAAATTTAAGATTACGTCTTTTCTTTTTTTAAAAATATATTTGGAATCCGACAAAGGAATTTTCAATCTTGAGTAGAGATATATATATAGAAAATATATATAGAAAAAATAATATAAGGACGATAATATAATTTGATTTGTAACAATTTTATAGGAATTTTTTATATATATTATATATATATATATATATATATATATATATATATATATATATATATATATATATATATATATATATATATATATATATATATATATATATATATATATATATATATATATATATATATCCAGTTTTCAAATATCTATAAAATTTTACCAAACTTCTAAAATCGTATTTTTAATTTTTTTTCCTATATCTATTCTATATTGGAATTCCTCAGTTAAATTTTAAATATATTTTTTCATAAAAGTTATTTTGATTTGAATGAAGTGATGGAAAAGTTTGAAACGAAGGTATTTTTTCTTTCACACAAAACAATTTCCTTTTCATTACAGATTTATAAACGATTCTGTGATACATACTTCTTTTAGAGTGTAGTTTATCAAAAAAAAAAAAAAAAAAAAAGTCCAAACCCAGACTTGAACCCCAGACTTACCTCATCTACCCGACATAGCCAAAATCAAGCCAGTTTTCACTCTCCATTTACTCGGTCTATTACCGGTGTGTATTATATGCATGGCCGTATAATAGGTGAATTGTTTTAATGAGTTTGCCAAAATAATAAATAAAAATAACAATATATAATAACAAATAAAATAATGATTATTATGGTATTACACTGGATTTTAAATTTTATAAGCATTAGTAACTATTTAGATATTCAAATTATTATACTTACCCATAGAATTAGGTTCTAATAAATAACCTATGTATGTACACTACATTGTGTTTAGGTAGACCTTTTCTCTCATGCAAACATAACACACACACACATATACACATACACACACACACACACACACACACACACACACACACACAACCCGGAGTGGATCCGTGAACGAAAGAGAAAGTTGAAGTGCTGGCATTTTTTCGCACCTTTATGAGAAGAATTTAATTTATTGAAAGTAAAATTCTATAGAAATTCTTCAGCTTTTCTTCGAGGAGATTTAATAGGATGTAAATTGAAATTCTGTCGTCATCGTACCATTAATGTATTCCCTTGGATTAAAAGTTTTTACACGTGGAAAAATCCACAAGATATCCAGAATAAAAAAAAAAAAAAGAAATCGATAAAAATGTACGTAAAAAGGAATGCTGGCAACTATTCGCGTAGATCACAAAAGTCTGGACAGGTCTTTCAACTTTATGGTTAATTTGTATACAAGGAAAGAATATTTATTTATTTATTTTCATATATACAAGGCCGTATCCAGGGGGGGGGTTCAGGGGGTTCTAACCCCCCGAAATTAATCGTTCCATAATATATATATATATATATATATATATATATATATATATATATATATATATATATATATATATATATATATATATATAATATATATATATATATATATATATATATATATATATATATATATATATATATATGTGTGTGTGTGTGTGTGTGTGTGTGTGTGATTGTATTTATAAAATTGTGATTGCGTGATTCTATTTATAAAATTGTCAAGTAATAGTTAAGTACACACGTTGTGACTATCTATAAAAATATATATTTTTATGATGCTCTATTTAAAACGAAAAAAACTATTCAAAGCAAAAGTATAAATTGCCTCTTTTGATCAAAGAAGCTTAATTATTACTTTTTCTTATACAGAAAAGAACACTGAGACTATTTTATCTTTTATTCAATGTATCTATCATACAAACGCATTAAAAGACAAATTTAATTAATTTATATATATAATATTAATATATATATATATATATATATATATATATATATATATATATATATATATATATATATATATATATATATATATATATATATATATATATATATATATATATATATATATATATATATATATATATATATGCTCTCTTGCCATTCAGGCTTGAGACATTGCGTATCGGGGGTGGAAAAACTTTCCTTCTCCTATCACTCTTGCTAATTTTCATTCTGCTCGGAATCGTTGCAGGGATATTCTTCGACGAGCAAAGCAGGTCTTTCACTAAAAGAAGGTGTGCGGAGCTCCTAAACTCTCCTACTGATAAATCTTTCTGGCCTCTTGCCAAAAACATCTCTAACAACTTCTGTAAATCTTCCTTTCCTCCTCTTATTCGCTCTGATGGTTCTGTTGCTAACACTCCAACTGAAAAGGCTAATCTCTTCGGCCTCCTATTCTCCTCTAATTCAACCCTGGACGACTCCGGCAACCCTCCTCCTACTTCTTCTCCTCTCAGAGGTCCCATGCCTTTACCTGTGATTACATTTGATCAGGTGCATGGGCTTCTGAAATCTATGAACGTTAGGAAGGCAAGCGGCCCGGATGGCATTCCTCCCCGAGTTTTAAGGGAGTGTGCTTCTGAGCTGGCTTCGCCCCTCGTTCAACTCTACTCTCTATGCCTCAATACTAATACTTTCCCTCAGTGTTGGAAGCGCGCATTGGTCCAGCCTATTCCGAAAAAAGGGTAGCCGCTCTGATCCTTCTAACTATCGCCCTATAGCTCTCACTTGTATTCTGTCTAAGATCTTTGAAACCCTTCTCAACTCTCATTTCTTAGATCATCTGGAATCTCATTCCCTTCTTTCTGATCATCAGTATGGCTTTCGACGTTCGAGGTCTACTGGTGATATACTTTCCTATCTCACAGATTTATGGTCTTCTGCCCTTAGGGATCATGGGGAGACTTGTGTGGTGGCGCTTGACATATCTAAGGCATTTGACCGGGTATGGCATGCGTCACTGCTTTCCAAGCTCCCCTCCTTTGGGTTTCCTCCTTCTCTTTGCTTACTTATGTCTAGCTTTCTTTCTAATCGCTCCATTTCAGCTGTTGTTGATGGAGCGACTTCTTCTTCCTTTCCTGTCAATAGTGGTGTTCCTCAGGGTTCTGTCTTATCTCCTACTCTATTCTTACTTTTCATTAATGATCTTCTTAAGCTGTTCATCTAACCCTATCCATTCATATGCCGATGACTCAACCCTCCATTCTTCTACTCATTTCAAATCTGCTCCTTCCTTTGCATCTAGAGTTGCTTCTCGTCTTCATCTTTCCGATTCCATTCTTGCAGATCTGGATAGAATTTCCCAGTGGGGTCGTCTCAACCTTTGTGAAATTCAACTCTTTAAAAACTCAACTTCTAGAAATCTCACTCTCAAAGACACCTCCTAACTTTTCTATTTCTTTTCGATGGTTCTCCCATCTCTCCTGTTGACAATATAAACATCCTTGGCCTTCACATAAACAAAAAAATGTCTTGGAAACCTCACATCACAATGGTTGCTAGGGCGGCCTCAAAGAAGCTGGGAGTTCTGTTTAGACTGCGAGAATTTTTTCCTTCCTTCGCAGTTACTCCAATTATACAAGGGTCTCATCCGCCCTTGTATGGAGTACTGCTCTCATATCTGGGGTGGCTCAGGTTTCACCCGTCTTTTGGATAGGGTTGAGTCAAAGGCTAAAAGACTTATAAACTGTTCCGCTCTTTCTAATTCTCTTGACTCTTTATCTTTGCGACACGTGACGTTGGTGCCTTGTCTCTTTTCTATAGGTACTACAGCGGCAAATGCTCGAGGGAACTATCCACCCGTGTACCTCCACCTTTACGGCGTCCTCGCAGCACAAGGGGTGCATTGTCTGCGCATCAATTTTGCGTGGACATAGGCAACTCCAGGCTTGTACCGCTGTGGTGCCTCCTTCTTTCCTGCCACCTCTGTTTGTGGAATTCTCTTCCATCTTCTGTGTTTCCTGCCGAATTTAATCTCAATTTCTTTAAAGCCCGCGTCTGCACTCACCTAAGAAATTTGCGTTAGGTGGGTCCTGCAGGGGTCGTTTTTATTTTTATTATTGTCCTTTTCTATTTTTTTGTTCTACTTTATTTTATTTCTTATGACACCCCCTCCTTGAATAGGGCTTTGCCCGTGAGTGGTGGTGATGTGTGTAAAAAAAAAAAATATATATATATATATTAGTGATGGCATCCGCATCCGCATCCGCACAAAAATCAACATCCGCATCCGCATCCGCATTTTTGAAAATTCAACATCCGCATCCGCACTTTCGGAAAATCAACATCCGCATCCGCATCCGCATTTTTGAAAATTCAACATCCGCATCCGCATCCGCACTTTCGGAAATTCAACATCCGCATCCGCATCCGCATCCGCACTTTCAAAAATTCAACATCCGCATCCGCACTTCTCCAAAATTCGACATCCGCATCCGCAAATTAGAAAATATGACATCCGATCCATCACTATATATATATATATATATATATATATATATATATATATATATATATATATATATATATATATATATATATATATATATATATATATATATATATATATATATATATATATATATATATATATATATATATATATATATGCGAATTGTAGATCAAGAGTGAGGGTGAAGAGAGAACTATCGGATTGGTTTAGCATAGGAGTGGGATTGAGACAGGGGTGTGTAATATCTCCATGTTATTTAATCTATTGATGAATGGTTTACTTAGAAAAATGGAGAGAGAAGGGAAGAGTATTACGTTGAGAAATATGGAGGGTGAATGTGAAGTGAATGTTTTACTTTTTGCAGATGATGCGGCATGTGTTGGTGGCAGAATCTGGAGAAAAGATGAGAATACTTGTGAGAGAGTTTGAAGGGAAATGTGCAAACACGAGATTGAAATTCAATCCAGCGAAGAATAAAGTTATGAGGATTGGAGGTGGGGATGAGGAAATGTGGAGGGAGGAATTGGTTTGTAGAAGTGTGAGAATGGAAACTTGAGGAGGTGAATGAATTCAAATATCTAGTAATGTTGGGTGGAAGGTAAGGGTGGGACGGAAAAAGGAATAAAGAACAGAGTGGTAGAAGGAATGAAAGTATTGGGGGCCTAAGAAAAGTATGGAAGAAAGGAAAAAATTTCGAAAGAAATAAAGATAAGAATGTTTGAATGTATGTGTTCACCTTCTGTATTGTATGTGTGTGAAACATAGACGATAAGTGCTCGGTCGAGAAAAAGTTTCAATGTCTTTGAGATGAAAGATTTGAGAGCGATATATAAATTGAGAAGGATTGATAGGATTAGAAATGAAAGAATAAGGGAGATGTGTAAATGGAAGAAGGGAGTAATTGATAGAGAGGAGGAGGATGTGCTAAAATGGTTTGGACATATGTGAAGAATGAAAGAGAACAGAATGGTTGGCAAGGTACGTAGATCCGATGTAGATAGGGGAAGGGTAGGGGGAGGGGAAGGCCTGAAGTGGAGATGGATGGATGGAGTGAGAGTGATTTTGATGGAAGGAATTTGAGTTTAGACGAGGGTAGAAGATTTGTGGAGACAGAGATGGAGGGAGGTGGTGAAAGCGTTGAAAGGTAAGAATAGTTATGTTTGTAAGGGAATTGTGGCGGGCACCACCTCACGAAAGTGGGAAAGGTGATAGTGAATATATATATATATATATATATATATATATATATATATATATATATATATATATATATATATATATATATATATATATATATATATATATATATATATATATATATATATATATATATATATATAATTAACATCCGCATACGCATCCGCATCCTCATCAAAATTAACATCCGCATCCGCATCCGCATCAAAATTAAAATCCACATCCGCATCCGCATCCGCACTTTCGAAAATTCAACATCCGCATCGCGCATCCGCACTTTCGAAAATTCAACATCCGCATCCGCATCCGCACTTTCGAAAATTCAACATCCGCATCCGCACTTCTCCAAAATTCAACATCCGCATCCGCATCCGCAAATTGGAAAATATGACATCCGATCCATCACTATATATATATATATATATATATATATATATATATATATATATATATATATATATATATATATATATATATATATATATATATATATATATATAAACTATTTTCGTCTATGCCTTTCTACTTCAACCTTCCCTTCTTGCTAGAAACGTGAGCTCATTCAGCCTGTTCTGAAGAAGGGGGACCCCTTTCAATTCTCTAACTACCGTCCCGTTTCTTTAACCTCCGTTCTTTCTATAATTTTCGAATCTATCCTTAAGAAGATTTGGAAACATCTCAATTCTTCTAATCTTATCTCTGATCGCCAGTATGGCTTTCGTAAAGAACGTTCTACTGATGATCTTCTTTCCCTACTTTCTGACTCTTGGTCCTCCGCTCTTCGGGGTTTCGGTGAATCATTCGCTGTGTCCCTAAACATATCGAAAGCTTTCGATAGATTCTGGCACAAAGCTTTAATTTCCAAACTTCTCTCTTTCGGAATCTATCCTTCTTTCTGATTTCCTTTCCGGCCGTTCTAGCAGTTGTTGTAGACGGCCATCGTTCTTCCTATAAATTTATTAATAATGGTGTCCCTCAATGATCTGTCCTATCACCAACACATTTTCTCTTTAATTAATAACCATCTTTCTGTTGCTTCATCTCCTATCCACTCCTATGCTGATGACTCCACCTTTCATTACTGTTTTCAATTTGAAAAGCGCACCGCCCAACAACACTTAATAGACGCAAGGAAGGTAGCCTTGGAACAGCTAAACTCTGATCTATCTCGCATTTCAAATTGTTTTCAATGCCTCAAAAACTCAATTCCTCCATCTCTCTACCCAACACAATCTTCCACACAACTATGATATCTTCTTCGAAAACATTCAATTCAAACCTTCATTTCTCCCTAATATTCTTGGTGTTTCTTTTTCTCGTGATCTTGGAAGATCACATTACCTCTCTTTCTAAACAAGCTTCTAAGAGGTTTGGTGTTATGAGGCGCCTTCAGTATTTCTTCACTCCACCCCAGTTGCTTGTCCTGTATAGGGGTGTTGTTCGCCCCTGTAAAGAGTATGCCTCACACATCTGGGGTGGTTCCTTTCATACAGCTCTCCTTGAGAAGGTGGAGTCTAGTGCTTTCGACTTATCAACTCTCCTGCTCTCACTAATTCTCTCCAGTTTCTTTCTGCCCGTCGAATTGTTGCATCACTCTCTCTATACTATCACTATTACAATGGATACTGCTCTTCTGAACTCTCTCGTCGCATACCTCCTCCACTGAGAAGGGCTCGTGCGACTCGTCTTTCTACACAGTATCATCCTTTTTCTGTCCAACTCTCTGACCCCAGACTTAACCGCTATTCTCAATCTTACATGTACTCTACTGGTAAAGTCTGGAACACACTTCCTTCTTCTATTTTCCCAACTTCCTATGACTTATATACCTTCAAACTCCGTGTATCAGGTCATGTCGGTCTTTAATTTGACCATGTTCCCGACTTTCCTCCTAACTCTGGTGAAATTTTAGTAGGCCTCTGGCCTTTGCCCACCAGAGGTAAATATATATATATATATATATATATAATATATATATATATATATATATATATATATATATATATATATATATATATATATATATATATATATATATATATATATATATATATATATATATATATATATATATATATATATATATATATATATATATATATATATATATATATATATATATATATATATATATATATATATATATATATATATATATATATATATATATATATATATATATATATATATATATATATATATATATATATATTAGTGATATACAGAGTCCAAAAAACTAGGGGGACTCGGCCAGTATTTTGCTGATTCTGACTTTGCCGAATTCAGTTGATTCCAGTTATTGGTAACATGTGTGTAATTTTTAATTATTTTTTCTCAAAATTCCATACTTGCATTAATTTAACATGCACAGAACCGATTACAGCAATGGCATGTGCAACTACCTTGACTAGTGCAACCATCCTATCCATTACTCATGCAGGGGTATATTAAAAAACATCAATTAACTATAAGCAAAAATATTTCGTAAATTAAAAATCAAAGACTAAATTTGCTTCAATATTTTTCTGATAATCATAAATAAGGTACTCAATAAAAATTTGTTTTAGAGTAAGTTTTTCTGAAAAATTAAGGCAATTGATTAAAGTTTAGTCTAAAAGGTTAATAATAAATTAAGTCTAATCCAAGAAAATTCTATTTGCATTCTTCTAATACGCTCATACTAGACGAACCTTAAATCAGACACCAGAGCTTAATAACTGACAAAATACTTTTATGTTGACTCAAATTGCTTTACTATTATGTACTTCTTTATCATTAATATATGAAATATATAAATATATTTGTCTAAATATATATATAATAATATATATATATATATATATATATATATATATATATATATATATATATATATATATATATATATATATATATATATATATATATATATATATATATATATATATATATATTATAAATATTATATATTATATATATATATATAATTTATTATTATATATATTATTATATATATATATATATATATATATATATATATATATATATATATATATATATATATATATATATATATATATATATATATATATATATATATATATATATATATATATATATATATATATATATATATATATATATATATAGTAAAAATAATCCAGTTGTGTTTTTATCTACATATACAAAATGCATAAAAACTGTATATTTAATATACTTTCTGCCGTACATACAGTACTATGAGTTTAAAAAGTATAACTCGTCAATGCATTCTTTTGAGTAACACCCATAACTCGGGCATCAATATTTAAGTTTAAAAAAGATGAATTGCAAGTGGGACGTGCGAAATTTTAATCAAAATAAACATTAGTTAACGCGTAGTTATAAGGGATAACATTAATTTCCTCATTATATCTATACCAAATAAATCATTGGACAAAAAAATAAATAAATAAATAAATAGAATCAATATTTAATTTGAAAAGAAAAGTGTTAAATGATCATACTTCACAATTTTGTAATTGCAATATATTTTTTGGGGTTTAAGCCATTAAAGTAGTTTCAGCTTCAAAGAAATTCACTAAGTGAGCAACTAAGAAGTTCATTATCATGCAATGGAGACCAACAGTAATTTCCCGATTTTGGTAGCAATCAAGGAAGTTAAATAAAATCAAAAAAATTATATATATATATATATATATATATATATATATATATATATATATATATATATATATATATATATATATATATATATATATATATATATATATATATATATATATATATATATATATATTAGGGATGGAGCGATACCAAAATTTTTACCGATACCGATACCTAAAAATTCCCCGAAGCCGATACCCGATACCCGATACCTGAAAATATGCCGATACTTGCCGATACTACTACCGATACCACTACCGATACCGATACTTTACTCCTATACAAATTTTTTGCCGATACCGATACCGATACTGAAAAGGCCGATACCGATACCGGTATCGGAAAATATGCCGATACTTGCCGATACCGATACCGATACTTCACTCCATCCCTAATATATATATATATATATATATAATATATATATATATATATATATATATATATATATATATATATATATATATATATATATATATATATATATATATATATATATATATATATATATATATATATATATATATATATATGACAAAGCAATAGTCTATACAGTTGCAATTGAGTTTTCCTATCTGAGGAACAATTCTTATTTTCCAAATATTTTTATAATACCTGGGTCTCTGTTATTGTTATTTTACCTTTTTAATGTATTTAACATTTACATTTCAAGTTCACTATTTGTGAATGTGTATTTGAATCCTTCCCATGCATGCTTCCACGAAGGGAATCATTAAGAAGACACAATTGGTTTTGTTAATTAATTGAAAAATTTAAACCACGTGCCTCTGTCAATACACTAAAGGATGTAAAGATTCCTAAATTATTTAAATAGAAACGTGAAAACTTGGATTAAAAAAAAACAAAAAAAAAAAAAAAACAAAAAAAAAAACAAAGTGCACATCCAACTGAATAAAACTTATCCAAGAAGAAGTACTAACTTTTAGCCTCTAAATTCTATTACTCAAAATTGGATCACTATAGGTTATTCCATAAAAAATATATCATTTCAGAAATAAAAAGACTGATGACTTAACCTTGAAGGACTCCACATTCCGTTTCAAATAGTTCCTGATGTAGTTTATCAAGTTCCTGTTTTTTTTTGCCAATTAGATGGATTAGGAGGAAGAACATTTTTAATTCATTTCTTGAATACTAAATAGCAGATATTTGATCAGTTTTTAGTTAAACAATCTTTCAAACATACTACATAAAAAAACAAACATCACAAACAATCCTTTGTGATTGAACAATATACAAACTAGTATATTTTATTAGTATTAGTTATTAATTATATGCAAAGATATTATAAATAATAATTTACCATATTTTTTTAAAACAGCGCTTGCATTAACTTTGACCTGAATATGTATTTGGACTCAAGACTCGTACTCGAAACATAACTATATATATATATATATATATATATATATATATATATATATATATATATATATATATATATATATATATATATATATATATATATATATATATATATATATATATATATATATATATATATATATATATATATATATATAAAAGGATGTAGGAGATGATAGAAATCTGAACACTTGAACAGTTTCAGTTGGCAAATATTAAAAAACTCAGAAACAAAGAGAAATACACAACAACAATAACAAAGGTTTTTTTGGAACCACACAATCACAAACAATAACACAAAATCCTTCTTTCAAAAAATTTTTTTTGTTTCATTTCGATAAAAACATTCATTTAAGAACATTTTTTCATCCCCATTATCGTAATTAAAAACAAAATACATGAAAGACTGAGCGAGGTCAAATTGAATTTGAATTTCGCTTTCTTTCATTTAGTTCTTTTGAAACACACGTCGTAATCGTACAAAGATATTCGTATCAATTTTCATTTTACAATGCAAATTTTTTCATTTGTTATTTTTTATTAGAGAATGTGGGTTTAGCGTAATAATGTTAAGAACGTGTAAAATTTCATTTAAAATGACAAATCAATTAAATATTTATTCATCCCTTTTTTTTCTGTGGGGGGAAATAACTATCTATTCTGATAGAATCCACTCAATACTTGGAGGAACACATTTCCACTAAGGAACAGTCTTTCAAGTCTTCTTTATATAGCACCAACTGAATTCAATATTCTTCAGATGGGGTAACTAAAACCTTTTGCTTACGTCTGAAATCCAGTTGAACAGGAATTCTGTATCAAAGAATCTTAAAATTTCAAACTACAACTTATATCCAATTTCCGATTAGTGGAGTCTGTGCTTATTTATGCATAATATCCCTGTGACACGACTCGTAAGTCTTGAATTCGATGATTTATTAAAATCTGTCTTCATGCTACTACCACTATGATCTTGTGTTTCTGCTAATGCTCCCTAATGAAACAGATTTTACAGTTCTCTTTAAATATTTTATTACTCCTTATGCAAATTCTGATGTTCTATATATTGGGGATTTCACCGTACACTACACTGAGTAGTGGGGGTCCTCTCATAGTGATACAGGTGAGAAGGAGGCCAAATCATTTAATATACTTAACGATCTTCAGAAGTTGATTAAGGAACCACACACATCCCAGATCGTCCTAACCTGTTCTTTAACACACTTGATTTATGTTTCACCACTACTTCTAAATATAAATACACAATCTTCCCTTCTATCGGTAACTCTCACCATAATTTTAAAGCTCTTAGATATAATGCTTTCTCTCCAACAGCTCCACTATGCCCAAAATGTACGTTCTGGCACTTCATTCTGGCTAATTGGAAGGCACTGAGTCGCTTCTTTGCTACTTATAATTGGAATGAAGCCTGCTTTGGTTCTAAAGATGCTTCGTGTCTGCTGAAAGGTGAAGGTAGGAGGCGTAATTTCTGATGAAATGAGCAGATTCATTCCATCTTTAACTAAATCTTTTTCTCCTAAAAATTCACGATTCGATGGCAACAATTCTTGTGCTCTTCAGGATAGAGACAATTGTTTATCTATCACTCTTGATAATTTTCATTCAGCTTGGAATTGTTACAGGGTTATTCTTCGACGAGCTAAGCGTACTTTCACTAAAATAAATTTCGCTGACCTCCTTGGTTATCTAACAAATTTCTAGCTCAAAATACCAATAATAACATCTGTAAATCTGCCTTTCCTTCTTATATTCTCTCTCAGTCCTGTAGCTAATAGTCTTCCTGAAAAGGCATATCCTTTTGTCCTCCTTTTTTCATCTAATTCCACACTGGGAAATTCTGGAATCCCTTTTGCTACTCTTTCTCCTCTCAGATGTCCCATGTCTTTCACTGTTACTATTGACAAGCGGGTGTATGGGATTCTGAAATCTATGAATGTCAGGAAGACTAGCGGCCCGAATGGAATTCTTCTCCGTGCTCTGAGGGAGTGTGCGTCTGAGCTGCCGCCTGCTCTTGTTCAATTCTACTCTCGAATGAATCTCTATGCCTTAACACTAATAATTTTCCTTAGTGCTTGAAACTCGCAAATGTTCAGTCTATCCCTAAAAATCGTAGTCGCTCTGACCCTTCTAACTATCGTCCTATAGCTTTGGCTTGTGTTCTGCCTAAAACTCTCACTGTTTGAAATTCTCCTAAACTCTCACTTCCTGGATCATCAAGGGTCTCATTCCTTACTCTCTGATCCTCAGAATAGTTTTCGTCACTCGAGGTCAATTGGTGACATATTTTCCTATCTCACTGATATATGGTATTCTGCCAATAAGGGCTATGGGAAATCTTGCGTGGTAAAGTTTCACATATACAATGCTTTTGACTGGGTATGGCATGCGATACTATTCTCTAAGCTCATCTTTTGAGCTTTCCCCTTGTCTTTGATTACTGATATCTAGTTTTCTCTAAGAGATAGATATACAGGCACTTGTCGATGAGCGACCTCTTCCTCCTTTCCTGTCAATTGTGGTGTTCCTCTGGGTTCTAATCTATCTCCAACTTTATTCTTGCTTTTCATAAACGATCTACTAAACTGCACCTCTAAATCTGTTCACTGTTATGCCAATGACTCTCGTCAAATTTTTAAGAAGCATTTTCTAGTATTGAATTTAGTGGTTTAGTGGTGGTCAGACCGAGATGGTATGAGGTTGCTGAATTCGCGATTTTTATTTGATCGAAATTTGAAATTTTATTAAAAGCTTTTTTCGTTTGCTTAGTAGTGTAGTGAACAGGGAGCTGGGATAACGTCGCTCTGAAACGTATACGGTCTTTTACTCTCCAACTTGTTATGTCTCTTTTACTTCTCTTGTTTATTCTTTTTTAGTATTTTACTTTATTATATTGTTATTAAAGTGGCTTTAAAGAATAATATATATATATATATATATATATATATATATATATATATATATATATATATATATATATATATATATATATATATATATATATATATATATATATATATATATATATATAAATTTGGTCATCTACAGAATTTTAAAACTTGTGGAAATTAGTCGACTTTGGCCTTTACCCACCAAACATATATATATATATATATATATATATATATATATATATATATATATATATATATATATATATATATATATATATATATATATATATATATATATTTTATTTTTATTTTATTTTTATTATTTTTTTTTATATTATATATATTATATATATATATATATATATATATATATATATATATATATATATATATATATATATATATATATATATATATATATATATATATATATATATATATATATATATATATATATATATATATATATATATATATATATATATATATATAAAGATCTCTTAGAGATGATTTTGTCACTTGGAAAATGTGTAAATTATATAATTCTTAAACATATGAAATGGATTTTTTTTTTTAACAATTACTTATGTAAGCATAATCATGTTCCATTTTCAGCTTTTCAAATACAGACTCCTTGTATGACATTTCCAATAACCTAACATCAATTTCAAAGCTTGAATTTCTTTCAAGAATTGTTATTAAAAGCTACTGAATGGTTTCGATCTTATTGAAACATACAAATGTCATTCAAGTAACCACAACTGAAAAAGTCCGGCTATTTCAAATCGGGCGAAAGTGAAGTACAATTTAAATTTCAGGAAATTACTCGATGTTCAAAAATCTGCCTTAAAAGTTGTCATGTGACCCTAGTAGAACAGACAGTTGTTCAATCTTAAAATATGTAAAATAATGAAGAATTTCTTGATCCTGATGGCGAATGTTTTAACAATAGTGTAATCTTCATCTTAAAAAAATTAAGCCAATATTAGTATGATGTTATTGCGTCCTAAACCAACAGAGGCAAATTAATCTGAGACATAATCATTGGATTTTTGGTGCTCCTAGATCTTGTATTCTACCTTTTTACAAAGAAACTTATGTAAGGAAGACTTTTATTAAGCATAATTAGATTGTGAATAAAGTCTCTAGCCACCACTCGACTTCAAACAGCATAACATACACATGCTGGTGACATACTGGCTTGAATTCATGAATATAAAACGTACCCTTTAAGGACAAATATGCAGTATAAATATGCTTGCAAACGCTGTAGCGAGATATAGTTGCATGTGAATAGAGAAGGGGCAAATTATGTAATCCATATTTATCAGAACTTTAAAATCTTAATGATTGCTAAGTAAATGTTTTTTCATATAAGAGCAATAAGTATATATTATTAAGCATTAACCGAATAGAAAATTTATGCGTAATAAACAATTTATTAAAAAATTAATCGTTTGTGATTTGCTATAATTTATTTTTTTAATTGAATTACAAAAATGATACTCATAAATTTTATATCTACCCCTGGAAGTATTTAATTAAAGAGAACATTTGTTACAACTCATAATTACCGTAAATATAACAATCAACCGAAAATTTAAGAAATTAAGAAAAAAATTTTTTTTCGAAACAGAATATTTTTCTCGCTTCTCCCATCCCTTCTTTTTTTGTTTGTTTGTTAATCTTCGGTGTGGAAATGCGTATGGGAATGCGTATGGATGTGTGTGTGTGCGTGTAATGTGGGTGTGCGTGCAGTGTGTGTGTGCGTGTACGATAGCATTCAAAATACCTCGATATGATAAAAATCCTGATCAACTTCTGAATAGGATCCCGCTGAACCATTCCAAAAACTTTTGACTTAAAAATATATTGCCTGTACGTTAGATTATATATATATATATATATATATATATATATATATATATATATATATATATATATATATATATATATATATATATATATATATATATATATATATATATATATATATATATATATATATATATATATATATATATATATATATATATATATATTAGTGATGGATCGGATGTCGAATTTTGGAGAAGTGCGGATGCGGATGTTGAATTTTCGAAAGTGCGGATGCGGATGCAGATTTTGAATTTTCGAAAGTGCGGATGCGGATGCGGATGTTGAATTTTTGAAAATGCGGATGCGGATTCGGATGCTAATATTGATGAGGATGCGAATGCGTATGCCATCACATATATATATATATATATATATATATATATATATATATATATATATATATATATATATATATATATATATATATATATATATATATATATATATATATATATATATATATATATATATATATATATATATATATATATATATATCATTATAACCTTTCCCACTTTCGTGGGGTGGTGCCCGCCACAATTCCCTTACAACCAACACCTTCCAACCCCTTTCACCACCGCCCTTAATATCTCTCTGTCTCTACAAATCTTCTACCCTCTTCTAAACTCAAATTCCTTCCATCAAAATCTCTCTCACTCCATCCATCCATCTCCACTTCGGCCTTCCCCTATCCCTACCTCTATCCACATGGAATCTAAGTACCTTGCCCACCATTCTGTCCTCATTCATTCTTCACATAAGTCCAAACCAATTTAGCATATTCTCCTCCACTCTATCAATTACACCTTTCTTCCATTTACACATCTCCCTTATTCTTTCATTTCTAATCCTATCAATCCTTCTCAATTTATATATCGCTCTCAAATCTTTTATCTCAAAGACATTGAAACTTTTTCTCGACCGAGCACTTATCATCTATGTTTCACACCCATACAATACAGAAGGTGAACACATACATTCAAACATTCTTATCTTTATTTCTTTCGAAATTTTTCCTTTCTTCCATACTTTTCTTAGGCCCCCCAATACTTTCATTCCTTCTACCACTCTTTTCTTTATTTCTTTTTCCGTCCCACCCTTACCTTCCACCCAACATTACTAGATATTTGAATTCATTCACCTCCTCAAGTTTCCATTCTCACACTTCTACAAACCAATTCCTCCTCCACATTTCCTCATCAACTCCTCCAATCCTCATAACTTTATTCTTCGCTGGATTGAATTATCAATCTCGTGTTTGCACATATTTCCCTTCAAACTCTCTCACAAGTATTCTCATCCTTTCTCCAGATTCTGCCACCAACACATGCTGCATCATCTGCAAAAAGTAAAACATGCACTTCACATTCACCCTCCATATTTCTCAACGTAATACTCTTCCCTTCTCTCTCCATTTTTCTAAGTAAACCATTCATCAATAGATTAAATAACATGGAGATATTACACCCACTCTACAATCCCACTCTTATGCTAAACCAATCCGATAGTTCTCTCTTCACCCTCACTCTTCATCTCTTGATCTACAATTCGCATATATATATATATATATATATATATATATATATATATATATATATATATATATATATATATATATATATATATATATATATATATATATATATATATATATATATATATATATATATATATATATATATATATATATATATATATATATATATATATATATATATATATATATATATATATATATATATATATATATATATATATATATATATATATATATATTAGTGATGGATCGGATGTCATATTTTCTAATTTGCGGATGCGGATGCGGATTTCGAATTTTGGAGAAGTGCGGATGCGGATGCGGATGTTGAATTTTTGAAAGTGCGGATGCGGATGTTGAATTTCCGAAAGTGCGGATGCGGATGCAGATGTTGAATTTTCGAAAATGCGGATGCGGATGCGGATTTTGGTGCGGATGCGGATGCCATCACTATATATATATATATATATATATATATATATATATATATATATATATATATATATATATATATATATATATATATATATATATATATATATATATATATATATATATATATATATATATATATATATATAATTATATATTTTTTTTTTTTTTTTTTTTTTTTTTTTTTTTTTTTTTTTTTTTTATTTTTTTTATTTCTTTTTTGTCCTTAACTTAAAATTATTAATAAATACTAATAAATATATTTAAAACATTTAAAAGTATTATTATTAGTTTCAAAAACAAAGTAATATTTCGTTCGAAATAAAGACATAATTAAATAGTTATCGCTTAAAAACAAATACCATTATTTCCTTATTTATACTAAATTTAATCTACTATTATATAATATAATATAATTTCATATTTGTAAATTCTTACAAGAATATTAATACTTCAAAATAAATCTTTAATCTCACTATAAATTTCCTACCTTTTAAGTTTTCTTCTATAAATATTTTCTTACGATTAAATTAAATATAATGTAACTGTTTATTTAGTGTAAATTTTACATAAAATGAAATGTTTTCTATAAGAAATATTTATTATAAATATAATCTAGGACACTTAAATAGCTATTTAAATGTATACATTAATAGACATATTAATTATATTCTCTTAAATTCTTATTATGAAATGTTTTTCTAAAATAAATACTAACTATTTAATTGATTATTGATGGGTTTCGATGATATTATTAATATTTAAAATTTAGTAATAATTAATCAATTAATATTGATATTTTATATTAAATCAAATAATAACATTGAGTGTATATATATATATATATATATATATATATATATATATATATATATATATATATATATATATATATATATATATATATATATATATATATATATATATATATATATATATATATATATATGATCTTGTTACATATACCGGTGGCAAAAAAAAAAATTACAAGCAAGTTGCTAGCACTGCCTTTACTTAAAAATGTAAAATTTTGGAAAATAATTTTTAATAATTTAAAAGAAAAGATATTTTGTTTTTAATTTCACTAACGTCAAAAATACAACTTTATTATTTTATTTTTTTTAGCTCCCTCCTACAATTTAACTGTTATTAAACATATATTTAATTACTAAGAGAAAAGTTTTTAATACCATTCAACATAGCAATGAAAAGACCTTCACTTCGATGCTTATGTCTCCACACAAATAACTATCAAGCATTAATCTATGAGTGCCACATTTTTTTCTTATTTTTATATTAACCTACACTAACGTAACCTAACCTAACTTAAACTAGCGTAACTAACGTACCCTAATCTAGGTTCTTTTTAATTATCTACATCAGGTTATTTTTTAAAGCCAACTTTTCATTTGTGCTTTTTTTTAATTTTTTTCTTATTTTGCAACACGTGACAAATTTTTTTATAGCCAAACTTTATTTCTATATTGCGAATTTTTTGTTGCAAATATAATATATATATATATATATATATATAATATATATATATATATATATATATATATATATATATATATATATATATATATATATATATATATATATATCAGTAATAGAAATGTTCTTAGGGAACCTAATTCTAAATATAAATAAACTTGCAAAGAAAACTGATAAATTCATTTTAAAGTAAACGTTTCGTATTTATTACAATACATCTTCAGTACTAAAAATAGAATGAACAAAATTACAAAAATCATCGGATAAAATTTTTTTTTTTTTTTTTTTTTTTTTTTTTTTAAATATAATTAATGAAAATATGTGAAGCCCAAAATATTAAAAATAGTAGTTTTAAATATAAAAGAAATGTTAAAAAAAATAGAAAAGTAGAAAAGCATATAAACGAGGGATGAAAAAATAGACAAGACAAAAAGAGAATAGAAAACAGAATGAAAGACAGATCAAGTAATTAGAAGTGAGAGCGAGGAATTCTGGGTATTAAGAGTAGGATTGATTGTTTTTGTGTATAAAGATTCCAAAAATTTTAAATCTTCGTCATTTGAAGCATTTTGGAGGATAGAAAAATTTAAAACTTTTGGAATCTTTATACATAAAAACAATCAATCCTACTCTTAATACCCAGAATTCCTCGCTCTCACTTCTAATTACTTGATCTGTCTTTCATTCTGTTTTCTATTTTCTTTTTGTCTTGTCTATTTTTTCATCCCTCGTTTATATGCTTTTCTACTTTTCTATTTTTGTTAACATTTCTTTCATATTTAAAACTACTATTTTTAATATTTTGGGCTTCACATATTTTCATTAATTAATTATTTAAAAAAAAAAAAAAAAAAAAAAAAAAAAAAAAAAAAAAAAAAAAAATTATCCGATGATTTTTGTAATTTTGTTCATTCTATTTTTAGTACTGAAGATGTATTGTAATAAATACGAAACGTTTACTTTAAAATGAATTTAGCAGTTTTCTTTGCAAGTTTATATATATATATATATATATATATATATATATATATATATATATATATATATATATATATATATATATATATATATATATATATATATATATATATATATATATTTCCTGGCCGTAAGGTCTACATTTAAACTTCAAGTCAAGGTAGGTTAAGTCGAACTAGTTTGTTAGGAAAAAAAATGAAAGGGAAAGACATGAACCATATATAAGATTTATAAAATACACTCCAGCCACACTGGCTACATTTCAGGATTTTTCGCTACTTTTTTAGATTTTTGAACCTCGATAACTTATTCCCCTTTCGTTTCTCGGTTTTTTAAATATTTTTTCCCCGCTTTTTGGGGTTATGTTCTACAAATAATGTAAATTTCGTTATAATCAGCTGGAGTAGATATACTTTAAAAGATAACTAACCTAACCTAATTAAACCTAACGTAACCTAACATAACCAAAACGAAATCGTAAAACTAAACCAACCAACTATCTTACTAACATAAATTTGGTAACTTAAAAGTATATATATATATATTATTGGAATTGTATAGATGTTTGAACGATCTGAAAGCTATGAAGATGTAGCTTTGCAATTTCCAATATAAGCAAGTACGAATTTAAAATTCAGCTTAAACTTTATTTAAAGTAATCGAACGTCAGCTCAAGTTCCAGAGAAATTAGACTTAAAAGAAAACATACCTTATAAAGATGACGCAAATTTGAAGCAGTTTTCTTGAAGAAATTTTTGATCTCTTCATATCTAAAGTTGAAATAATTAATTTCTTTCTCTAGAAGTTCAAGCTGATTGTAGTTCTATTAAAGGCAAAAAAGTCCAGTTACCACGCACTTCCGTTCTCTGGCGCAATTCCGAAATTTACTCGAGTAAATAGTTTAAACGAACGCGCTTTGAAAACGAAATATGCTTCAACCTAACTCCTTACCAATAATAGTTTAAGTCAAGTCACGAAAAACGAATTCTTCTAAAAGCTTTAAATTTCTTTAACACAAAGATCACGAATCGAATTCATAAAAGATTGAAATTTATCACTTTTAAAATTTATATGAAGATTTAAGATTTGTGAAGAAATCGTCACGAAATAGTTAGTTAATACGAATATATTCGAAGAGCAAATTCGAAACACGACACACTTCACTCAAATCAAAAATACAATTAATCAAAATTTTAAGACGCACTTTTCCGAAACATTTTTGTAACAGCGTATTTTCAAAGGCGAATTCTTTCCAGTCATCATTCACCAAACTAGAGCTGACAAACGATAATTCTAAAATCCTCCCGGGGGGGGATGACTCCCCGGAAGTATAAGGGAGGCATATACTGATTCGTGAACGTTCGACAAGCTCAATCGACATAATGAACACAAAATTGCACTCATATACTTACAACTTTGTTCGAAAACCTTATAAACCCACCCCTTTTTCGATATTCCCACCCCAACCTAATCCGATTCCGATTCCTCTTCCGAAGACGATTTCTGCAAGAGCATCCCTCTAGCTCTAGCCGCGGCAACGCGGACAGGACGACGAGGTTTTGGACAAGAAGGATTCGTTACAGATGTGGGAACAGTCGGATCAAAGAGAGGCTGAGATGCTGATGAAGGTACGATGTGATCAGAACGATTGTCCTTACCACTGTGAGTGATAGATAA
>SEYY01001808.1:22500-65000 GCA_009176605.1 Armadillidium nasatum | reverse complement strand
CGATATAATTGTATTAGTGTAGAACTAGAATATATATAATATATATATATATATATATTATATATATATATATAATATATATATATATATATATATATATATATATATATATATATATATATATATATATATATATATATATATATATATATATATATATATATAATTTTGATAACCACTATAATAAATAAACCGTGGAATCATTATTTATAATTTTATTAACTGCTAGTGATGTTATAATTTCGAGGAATCGAACCCGGGCCCAAAAGATGGAAGTCCGTTGTGTTGACCACTACTCCACTGATGGTTCAAAAGGAAATAATCCAGAACTTCTACTGACATATCTCGCCTAGTGAAAAGTCCCTTCAATATTTCCCCGACCACAATTTGGGCGTAGCGTCAACATGGACCAGGTTCTATCCTGAATATAAATCGCAGTGCAAATGTTATAATTTTGATAACCACTATAATAAATAAATCGTGGAATCATTATTTATAATTTGTATTAACTGCTAGTGATGTTATAATTTCGAGGAATCGAACCCGGGCCCAAAAGATGGAAGTCCGTTGTGTTGACCACTACTCCACTGATGGTTCAAAAGGAAATAATCCAGAACTTCTACTGACATATCTCGCCTAGTGAAAAGTCCCTTCAATATTTCCCCGACCACAACTTGGGCGTAGCGTCAACATGGACCAGGTTCTATCCTGAATATAAATCGCAAGGCAAATGTTATAATTTTGATAACCACTATAATAAATAAACCGTGGAATCATTATTTATAATTTGTATTAACTGCTAGTGATGGAGTAGTGGTCAATACAACGGACTTCCATCTTTTGGGCCCGGGTTCGATTCCTCGAAATTATAACATCACTAGCAGTTAATACAAATTATAAGAGAGAGATTTACTGAAGCAGGAGAGCTGATAAGACGAAAAGACCCAGACTCCTCCTTTTCAAAGAGAGCTGTATGAGTTGAACCACCCCAGATGTGTGAGGCGTACTCCATACAGGAGCGAACAACACCCATATACAGAGCAAGAAATTAGTGTGGAGGGAAGAAATACTGAAGACGCCTCAGAACTCCAAACCTTTTAGAAGCTTGTTTAGAAAGAGAAACAATGTGATCTTTCCAAGGAAGATCACGAGAAAAGGAGGCGCCAAGAATATTAAAGAGATCTGAAGGTTTGAAGTGTGTTTTCGAAGAAGATATCATGGTTGTGTGGAAGATTGTGTCCAGTAAAGAGATGAAGGAATTGTGTTTTGGTGGGATTGAAAACAACCATGCTTGCTCTGCCCCAATTTGAAATGCGAGATAGATCAGAGGTCAGTTGCTCCAAGGCTACCATTCTTGCGTCTATTAATTGCTGCTAGGAGAGACGCCTTTTAAATTGAAAAAATAATATCTTCTATAAGGAATGTTTAACTAATAAACTTCCTTTGCTTCTCCAGAGACTTGGTTCTCTAATCTTTGGTGTTTCGGGAATTTCTTTTACTCGACACCCCAAAAAAAGCGAAAGTTCATGATACAGCTTGGTACATAGCCTTAACTTCAGATATTCTTAATTTCTGTATTTGTTCTTTCAATAATTTTAATTGATTCAAATTTTCTTACCTTAAAGATTGCTATAGAGCAGCTATGTAATGCTGTATCCTTCCAATTTTTATATCTATTTTTATTTCTATTTTATATCTATTTTATTTTGAAACTGTTCTGCTTAGTTGCATAAAGAAAACTTTATGAGATCGTTCTTGAATTTTTAAGGAAGTGCATATAAAACAGGACTGTTGTCACCCCTCACATTTTTCTTTTATTATTTCTAATTATTTTACTTTTTACACGAAATCATCACGTTATATCTCTAAATGAGAATGATTCTAAGTGGGAAGGATTCTAAAACACTTTCAAGTTTTTATCATATCCCCACAGTTGAATTCTCTACAGGGTATTGGTGTCTTTCCTTGTTTGGAGTACACGTCTGACATTTGAATTGGTCTAAATCTTATCGTCTCTTCAACCTTTTAAAAGTTGCACTCTCACTAACTTTCTTCAATCTATTTCTAGTCCCTGACCCTTTACCGATGCATCTTTATACTATTATTCTTAAAATGGTAATTTCTCTTCTAAGTTCTTTAGTCCCAAAGTCTCCTCCTTCGAGGAAAGATCAAAAGGATCAACTTTCAGCATAGTTTCATCTCTTATCTATCCAACTCACTGACTCCAGACTTTAGTGCTATATACATTGTACTCTACCATTTAATTTTATAAAAGCTTCTTTATTTTTTTCACTCTTTTTTCATAAATAAATAAATATAATAAAATAATAAAATAAAACCTCCAATCATTTCCATATGAATCTTCCTCAGAACTGATTCCGATGTCAGGAATCGTGTTGTTGAAAGAAACATCAGGTTCGTTTAAACTTTCATTTGTGAATGAACTATTTTGACAAAATTCTGTTGAGAGTGGAAGTCGTTTTGGTGGTTCTCCATAGGTTAAGGAACCGATAAAGATCCAAAATAACAAGACCTTAATGGAGGGGAAACAAACAATAATTAAGACAAATTAAAATATTAAAATTATATGAAAGTGATATTTTTTACTAATCTTTTTTTGGATTATAAATTTTCTATTATACATCATACATGTTCTTGAAACACTGCATGAATTGTTTTAAAACTTAAATATTTATAATAATATTTTTATGTATTATAATACAAAATCTATGTTTTTTAATCATGGAATATAGCTCCATGCGCGTTTTAATTTAGGCATAAATCTAAATTGCAAATAAAATCTCTGAATTTAGAAATACTCACAAAGGACACAAGCATTCCACCAACTGCTCCTTTTATATTACTTATTGGGAAGCAGATTCCCAATATAAATACTCCAAATATAAGTCCCATCGAAATTCCAAAAACTGTTGAGGAAAGCTGAATGATACTTGCTCCCTTAGCTGTTAAGAAGGCTAATCCAATAAACAAGCATCCGCAGAAGAATGCTATATATACATATATATATATATATATATATATATATATATATATATATATATATATATATATATATATATATATATATATAATATATATATATATATATATATATATATATATATATATATATATATATATATATATATATATATATATATATATATATATATATATATATATATATATATATATATATATATATATATATATATATATATATATATATATATATATATATATATATATATATATATATATATATATATATATATATATATATATATATATATATATATATATATATATATATATATAAGTAATACAAAGCATTTCACACTTCAACCTCATTACAGAACCCTCGTAGCACAAATGAGAGACTTATTCTCATACTAACTTCGTATAGTAATTTAAAATATTTCAGGTGCATTGCCGATGAACTTGCTTTCCACGTCTCTTTCCAAAATTACTTTGAGCAGATCATAGACAAAGTCTATGCATAGACTTGATAAAATATTGACATATCGATATATCGGTTTTGAAAATATCATAGATATTTTCTCGATACTATCGTAAAAAAAAAATATTTATATCGATATATCTTGAAACTTTTTCGGCATCCCTACCCTTATCTTCTTTATGTTCGTCGTCCATCAGACTCATAGCAAAGTATAGTCATGACAGACCCTCATAGTCCTGGAACACCGTTCACTGGGAGGTAAGTTCACACTTCCTATTCTTTTGTACATGTAGACTGAGCAGTAGGTAGGACAAAATAGTTCGGGGCCAAACGCCAACCTTCGTGGAACATTTTAATGTACACTTGTTACCCTACATATCTTTTTGGCTCTTCACCTTTATTTATTTATTTAGCAAACGTGGGTTTTTTGGTAGATTAGGCCTTTTTGTTGGCTGTTAGGCATAGTAAATGAACAGTGGTTATTGGTTAAGTTAGGTCTATTTGCTGGGCATTAGGTGTAGTTTTACCCTTTAAGTCCAGGTTAGGTTAAGTTAAACTAGTTTGTTAGATCTAACAAACTAGTTAGAGACAACCTAATCTAGACTTAAAGGGTAAAACTATGCCTAATGACCAGTAAATAGACATAACCTAACAAAAAAGGACTTTAACTACACCTAACCGCCAACAAAATATCATAGCCTTCCAAAGAATCAATGTTCGAGATATATATATATATATATATATATATATATATATATATATATATATATATATATATATATATATATATATATATATATATATATATATATATATATATATATATATATATATATATATATATATATTATTATTTATAAAAAAATATAAAAAAATTAAAAAATATATATATATATATATATATATATATATATATATATATATATATATATATATATATATATATATATATATATATATATATATATATATATATATATATATATATATATATATTTGCAGAAAATAATTCATAATAAATGTAGTTTTAAAAAAAAAAAAAAAGCAAAAATGCCTATTTCTACAAACGAAATTATAAAACTTATTTGTGATGTATCTGAAGAAGAAAAAATTAAAATTGCTGTATCTGAATCATTAAAAGGAGGGGCTATTGCTGGATGTGCAACAGTTATTGGAGGACTCATTATGGGGCCAGTTGGTTTAGCAGCAGGTACCAAGTATATATATATATATATATATATATATATATATATATATATATATATATATATATATATATATATATATATATATATATATATATATATATATATATATATATATATATATATATATATATATATATATATATATATATATATATATATATATATATATATATATATATATATATATATATATATATATATATACGGTATATATATATATATATATATATATATATATATATATATATATATATATATATATATATATATATATATATATATATATATATATATATATATATATATATATATATATATATATATATATATATATATATATATATATATATATATATATATATATATATATATATATATATATATATATATATATTATTGTGATGGGATGATTAATTTATTATCAGCATATTTTATTTTTCTAAATCATGATTATCAATTTTCTGGCGATTATTTTGCTGGTTAATTTACTAATATTGGCTTATATCTCTTTGGTCCTTCTTCTATTGGGAGTGAAAGGCTCTTTAGTAGTGAGGGTGAAATATTCACTTCGAAAACGAAATTGGAATACCCCAGGAACTGGGGAAGTGATTGTTTCTGCATCAGAATTTAAGAGCTCTAAATTTAAAGTACTAGAATTTTGCATGTCTGTCCATGTTCTAACATATTAAAAATTTAAAATCAGTGTTCCGAAGATACTACTGGGTGTTTCAGTCACCTAGATATACAATTATAGATATTAAAGTTTTGGTCATAGGTTAATAAAATTTGTATGTGAATATTTTCAATGAGTTTACAAATCATTTGGATGATGAGGAACTCCGTACTTTTTATTTTCAGTAGGATGGCAATATTTGCCACACTTCCAATATCATCATGTACAAACTTAAGTCCTTTTAAGATCATGTCATTTCAAAGGGACTTTGGCCACCAAGGTCGCCTGACCTCACCACGCAGGATTTCTTTCTAGGGGGCATGCTGAAAGGGAAAAGTGTATTGCAACAAGCCATATACTCTCACACAAATGAAAGACAACATTTGACAGGCAATTGAAAGTGACTCCCAATGTGTTGATGGGAACCTTCCGTTACATTAAAAAGTGTGTGCAGGCATACCTTGATGCTGATAGCAAGCTATAAGAATTTCGTTGGCAGAATGAAAGAAAGTGGTAGGAAATGCATAGTATCGTGCATTACCTAGGTTGGGTGTAGGACTAGAATGGGAAAGTTGGACCTTCAGTGCAAAAAAAAAAAAAAGGGTTAGGAATTTATTTTTCAGAGAATATTAGTTTTTTGGATAACTGGGAAGACTTTTAGGACAAAAATCTATTTGCAAGAGATGGAGTTCATCTTAGTCGAAGGGGTGTTCAGCTTGTAAGTTAGAGACTGGATAGATGTCTGTCGGGAAAACTAGGTAAGGATAGGGGTGAAGGGTGTAATTTTGCCACTGCTAGTTGTAGAGATAAGGTGATTATAATGCTGGTGGTGGTATGAATAAAAATAAAAATTGCTTTAAAACATGGGCCTATGAATAAGAATGGAGACAATATTAGAAATCAAGTTGGAAAGGATACACATAAGAACATATTAAATATGAAATGTTTCTACACAAATGCTCAGAGCCTTAGAAAAAAAAAAGATGAATTGACTAGTTATATCATAGAGGAGGATCTTGACATTGTTTGGATTACTGAAGCATGGGTCAATGAGGCATTTTATGGAGATCCCCTACAGGAATATGAAATAGATGGATACTCATTTTACCTATACCATCGTAGAGGAAGGAGTGGTGGAGGTGTATCACTTTATATTAAAATCAATATTGAATCAGTGTTAATATCTGACATTAAAACAAATCATGATGTGGAATCTGTGTGATAGATATTCTTAAGCATAATAAATCGTACAGGATAAGGGCATTTTATAGAGCTCCTGATCAGAATCAAGTATTAGATGAAGAAATGGAGAATGAAATCAAGGTAGCATGTCAAAATAATGTAAAAGGAACAGTCATGGGAGATTTAATTTTCCAGACATTGAGTAGTATGGTTAATAGAAGTTTGGTATTTATAAATTGTATTCTATACAACTTTTTAAGTCAGGTGGTCCAAGAAGCTACAAGGCATGCAGCATTGTCAGATGTAATATTAACAAATGATGAGAATATGGTGAATGATGTCAGAGTAGAGGAGACTTTAGGGGCTAGTGACCGTTATATAATTAGATTTAAATGGAATGTGATGTATGAGTTCAAATTGCACGTCAATAAGTAAAAGATATTAGATGTCAGAAATCGCAATTTTAGCAAATTTTGAGCAATGCTTAATGAAATTGACTGGGATAAGGACTTTAATGGTCGAAATTGTTTTATCATGTGGAAATACTTCAAGCAAATATTGATTAATATTCAGTCTGTATGTTTTAAAGATAAGCCTATTAGGGTGCAGAGAGAAAACGTAGTTGATGGAATAGAGAGATTAGAGAAAATCAGTGAAAAGCATAGATATTTTGAAATATTCAAAGTAGGGAGAAAGATTTAGAACATTACAAGAGAATTAGGAATGAATTTAACCAGTCAATAAGAAAAGCAAAGAGAATGGCAGAATTTAATTTTGCAAGGAATAGTAATAAAGACTTGAAAAAGTTTTTTAGCTTCTATAAATTTAAAAGTAAGGATAAGAAAATTGGTTCAATTAAATTTGATGAGAATTTAGCAAGTTCGGATAAGAAATTGGTTAATATTTTCAATGCACATTTTGCGTCAGTGCTTACTGAGGAAAGATTTGATAACAGTTTAGAGACTAATAGCTCTAGTATACATATAATAAAAAGGTGTGCAGCATTTAAAATTGAGTTAGATGAAATTAAATCTTTACTAGAACAGACGCAAATAAGACAGCTGGTCCCGATGGTGTATATGGTAGAATTCTAAAGGAGGGGAGTAGCAGTATTTCATAGAATGTAAGAAAAAATAGATACTGTCCCAGTCAAAATAAATAATAATAATACTAATACATGCAACAAAGACTAGGTCTATTATATCCCAAGTTATCAATTCCTTCATGCAAAGTAAGATAAAAATAAAACTAATCCCCTTTATTTAGTAAACTTAACACATACAACATGCAATGAACCAACACCCACTACAAAACTGCCAGTTAGACTTAGTCACAAGCGGATATAAAATTCATAAGCTTAGTCACAAGCTAGTCAAAAAATTCATATATTCCTTCCAATTTGACTTAGTCAAGTTATACTATACAGTACCTAAACCATCCATATATCTATCTAGCCCCATTTTAAAAGCTGAAAGAGAATCACAGTCAACAACCTCCTGTGGCAAGCCATTCCAAAAATTAACAACCCTATTACTGAAAGAGTATTTCCTTAGATCGAGATAGCATGACTTTTTAATTTTCTTATCATGTATTAGTATTAGAATCATTATTATTTGTTTTGACTGGGACAGTCTCGATAGGCCAGTGTGGCTTCTAACTGTCTCTATTTTTCTAATGTTCTAATGCTAATGGCAACCATTTCCAAATTTTCAACAATTGTTGTGATATCAGCACTTGTTCACACACTTGTTCGTGACAAATTTTATTAACTTATGACCATTATTCTGATATCTATAAATGCATATTCTGAGCGAGTGGGACACCATGTATTATACTAAGTATTAAAATACATGTATTTACACATTTGAATAAAGAATAAAGAAAATACAATTTAATTCTTCCTTATTATAAAATTTTTAAATTTATTAAATAATGGAAATCTTTGAAATATACTTTTTCAATTTAATCATCATCTCTTTGACAGTATTAATTAACAAAGCTTTTACTAAGAAGATAATGCTTTATCATTGGAACATTGGCAATTCACTAATCTTAATTGCCAGACAATTTTAAAGCTTTGAGGAAGTTATTTTAGGTTAAAGTACTAGAATTTCAATGCTTGAAAAACATTGAAATATAATACATTTAAACATGCTACAGTTATATATACCAATAACAAAAATTTGTGGTAAACATTCTTTTATCAGTGTTTTGCTATCTACTAGTAAAGTTTCTAGAGTAGTTATTACCATTAATATACAGTTTATTAACAGATTGTAGAAAGATTCATTAAATGATAGCTAATGTAAAAAATTTTTTTATTGAAAATCTCATGTAAAGAAATAAAAATTTTATCAGAATTGATTATCTTTTTAACATAGTTCTTAATGTTGGAGTTGTTGGAATGAAGAAGTTTTTAATGTATCTTTTTATTTAACAGGGGGAACGTTAGGAGGCATTACTTCTTATTTTGTTTGTAAGAAGTTTCAATCTGTTCCTAGTGTCATTAGTAGAATGGATCCTTCTAAAAGGGAAATGCTCATCCATAGAGTAGTATATATAGATATATATATATATATATATATATATATATATATATATATATATATATATATATATATATATATATATATATATATATATATATATATATATATATATATATATATATATATATATATATATATATATATATATATATATATATATATATATATATATATATATATATATATAGGGGTTGAACAAATATATGGAAACAATAGAAATAAATATGACAGACATGAACTCGAAATAAAAGATTCGTCAAAGGTTCTCGTGTATCACGTGTGATAGGAAACCTATAATGTCTGTCGGAAGCGTCAGTTGCTCTGTTTTCAACATTCTATTCTGGTACAAGTGAGGTATATCCAAGCCTACAGAGTTCCAAAGAGGGAAAATTGTTGGTTCCCAGATGCG
The DNA here is from genome assembly GCA_009176605.1 of Armadillidium nasatum. Lineage (NCBI taxonomy): Eukaryota > Metazoa > Arthropoda > Malacostraca > Isopoda > Armadillidiidae > Armadillidium > Armadillidium nasatum. Next base: position 55,519 of record SEYY01001808.1, on the reverse strand, counting down.
GTGTCCATATATATGGGCATATAATATGCTTCCGGAAAACATCATTCCATAAACACTAATGTGGATGTAATTCAAAATTGAGTGACAGAGACAGACGAGCATTGCGAAAGTCTATGACAAAAAATAAGAGAACAACAGCTGCAAAGGTTACTCCTAAGATGAATATTAGTCTTGCAAATCATGCGAAGAACAGTGAAGAGAGAACTCAATAGGCTCAATATTCATAGGCGTGCTGCAATCGCCAAACCTTTTGTAAGCGACAAAGATGTCAGAAAGTGGAGAGAGTGGTACAACATTTATAAGAAAAATAGTCCTCTCTTCAGATAAATTGAATTTCACGCTGTTCCGAACCTCTGACCTGAATATGATCCGCACTACCATTATGCCACAGTTGAAGCATGGGAGGTTCCTTCAAATCTTGGACAGCCATATCATGGTAATCTGCAGGACCATTTATCGCCATCCGCAATAATGTTACAGCTAAGGTTTTATGTACGCATTTTGGGTGACCAGTTTCATCTAATGGTACAGAGAAAGTTTTATGAAGGTAGTGTCATTTATCAAGATGATAAAGACTCCAATTGATATAGCTCATGTTGTCCTGTTATGGTTTGGTGAACATGCAGATGAAGCTTTGAAGCTTCATGTCTTTCCTTGACTCCAAAATCGCCAAACCTTTATAAAATAGCCCCTGTAGTTAATATTGGAGAATAGGGCTCGAGGTCACTATCCATTATCAGCATCTCTACTGGAATTTCGTCTACTTTTGCATGAGGAATGGTGTAACATCCCATTATGCACCATCCAAGACCTATATTTGTCTATTTCTAGAAGAATTCATGCTATTATATATGTGAAAGGTGATCCCACACCATATTACCAATATATATATATATATATATATATATATATATATATATATATATATATATATATATATATATATATATATATATATATATATATATATATATATATATATATATATATATATATATATATATATATATATATATATATATATATATATATATATATATATTATATATTTTTTTTTTTTTTTTATTCATTTTTTTTTTTATTTTTATTTTATTTTTTTTTTTTTTTTTTTTTTTTTTGTGTTTTTTTTGTGTGTGTGTTTTTTTTTTTTTCTTTTGGTCACGTGCAGGACTTAAAATTTATAATTTTCATAATTAAAATTAAAAACCTGTCATTTTGTGATAATTTGAATACATTTTATCAATTATTTCTAGTATTCTTCCTATGCATTGTTGTTTTCTGTTTAAGTTTTAGCAATGAAATGATTCAGTATCGTTAATTTTAATAAATTGTTGATATCCTTGATTGACTAAACAAAAAATGTACAATGGTTATCTTCTACTTTCTGATATATATATATATATATATATATATATATATATATATATATATATATATATATATATATATATATATATATATATATATATATATATATATATATATATATATATATATATATATATATATATATATATATATATATATTAGTGATGGATCGGATGTCATATTTTCCAATTTGCGGATGCGGATGCGGATGTTGAATTTTGGTGCGGATGCGGATGCGGATGCGGATGCGGATGTTGAATTTTCGAAAGTGCGGATGCGGATGCGGATGCGGATGTTGAATTTTCGAAAGTGCGGATGCGGATGCGGATGTTGAATTTTCGGAAAGTTGCGGATGCGGATGCGGATGTTAATTTTGATGAGGATGCGGATGCGGATGCGGATGTATATATATATGATATATATATATATATATATATATATATATATATATATATATATATATATATATATATATATATATATATATATATATATATATATATATATATATATATTTCACTATCACCTTTCCCACTTTCGTGAGGTGGTGCCCGCCACAATTACCTTACAAACATAACTATTCTTACCTTTCAACGCTTTCACCACCTCCCTCCATCTCTGTCTCCACAAATCTTCTACCCTCGTCTAAACTCAAATTCCTTCCATCAAAATCACTCTCACTCCATCCATCCATCTCCACTTCGGCCTTCCCCTCCCCCTACCCTTCCCCTATCTACATCGGATCTACGTACCTTGCCAACCATTCTGTTCTCTTTCATTCTTCACATATATCCAAACCATTTTAGCACATCCTCCTCCTCTCTATCAATTACACTCTTCTTCCATTTACACATCTCCCTTATTCTTTCATTTCTAATCCTATCAATCCTTCTCAATTTATATATCACTCTCAAATCTTTCATCTCAAAGACATTGAAACTTTTTCTCGACCGAGCACTTATCGTCTATGTTTCACACACATACAATACAGAAGGTGAACACATACATTCAAACATTCTTATCTTTATTTCTTTCGAAATTTTTCCTTTCTTCCATACTTTTCTTAGGCCCCCCAATACTTTCATTCCTTCTACCACTCTGTTCTTTATTCCTTTTTCCGTCCCACCCTTACCTTCCACGAACATTACTAGATATTTGAATTCATTCACCTCCTCAAGTTTCCATTCTCACACTTCTACAAACCAATTCCTCCCTCCACATTTCCTCATCTCCACCTCCAATCCTCATAACTTTATTCTTCGCTGGATTGAATTTCTATCTCGTGTTTGCACATTTCCCTTCAAGCTCTCTCACAAGTATTCTCATCTTTTCTCCAGATTCTGCCACCAACACATGCCGCATCATCTGCAAAAAGTAAAACATTCACTTCACATTCACCCTCCATATTTCTCAACGTAAAACTCTTCCCTTCTCTCTCCATTTTTCTAAGTAAACCATTCATCAATAGATTAAATAACATGGAGATATTACAAACTCCTGTCTCAATCCCACTCCTATGCTAAACCAATCCGATAGTTCTCTCTTCACCCTCACTCTTGATCTACAATTCGCATATATATATATATATATATATATATATATATATATATATATATATATATATATATATATATATATATATATATATATATATATATATATATATATATATATATATATATATATATATATATATATATATATATATATATATATATATATATTAGTGATGGATCGGATGTCATATTTTCTAATTTGCGGATGCGGATGCGGATGTCGAATTTTGATGCGGATGCGGATGCGGATGTTGAATTTTTGAAAGTGCGGATGCGGATGCGGATGCGGATGTTGAATTTCCGAAAGTGCGGATGCGGATGCGGATGCGGATGTTGAATTTTCGAAAATGCGGATGCGGATGCGGATGTTGATTTTTGTGCGGATGTTCCGCATCCGCGCATGCGGATGCGGATGCTTATATATATATATATATATATATATATATATATATATATATATATATATATATATATATATATATATATATATATATATATATATATATATATATATATATATATATATATATATATATATATATATATATATATATATATATATATATATATATATATATTCATGACAAGGAATTATTAAAAGATTTCTGTCAACAGACACTTCTCCAACAACATGGAATTTTGGGTGCTTCTTGTTTGAGTAATGTGATGTCTAACTCATTTCTAAGAGTTCTTTTGATTCAGCTTTTGGGCTCAGCTTTGTGGGCAATTGGTAAACATGTTTTAGCTAAATTGAATTCTGATAAAGAAAGAGAGAAGCAACAGCCTTGTACACAGATTTAAAAGAATGACCTTGTAAATGACTGTAGTACACATTTGCTTCAAATTTTTATTTTAAAGGAAAGATTTATGTAGGCTAAAATATCTTATTACTTTATATAATTCATAAATGATCCCAGCGTGTTCTCTCTCTTTCTTCAGAATGTTTTAAATGGACTGGAGTACACAGACTATCTACAATTGACAGCCCTAGTAATGGCTCCAGAAATGAAAGCGAGGTTCGTCGGTGAAGTAGTTAATTTTTTGCAATCTCAAATGCACATGAATGTTATCTGCTAGTACTTTATTGCTTATATTTAATTTACAAATGACGTTAAAAGACTTGGTATATATTTTTTTTTAGTAATTTTAAGAAAACATTAAAGAAATGTTGCCTTTACCATGTAACTGTGATCTTTTTATTCAATTTTGAAATTTTATTTCCGGCCAGTTGGAATTAAGCTGTGATTAATAAAGTACATATCTGTAAATGTGAAAGATTTTTGTATTATTAAACTATATACCTCATAAACTTTTAATTATTCCTTTACTGGTTGTAAATTTATTTAATAATCCCGGTTGTAAGGTTCACTAAAATACGGGTATTAATTTTTTTATATACTTGAAATATATTTTGTAAAATTAATTTATATTCGCTAATTTTTGTATTTAAATATACACTTTCATAATTTTTTTTTGTCTAGTTTTAAAACAATGTCAATTCAACTACGTCCTCCCATAGTGTTAACGATCTTTGTCTTTGGAATTCAGCATTTTAGAGTTCGCAGTAAATCTCGAAAAAGCAAAGAATAGAATTTCCCTTATAACCCCTTCACTTTTTTTCCCTTTACATATATGACTGGGTCTATGAATAATTTATGTAACACTTATGCCTTCTCCATCAGAGATTGCAATTATACCATTTGTTCAGCAGTCAAATAAAATGACCAGTTTCCCAAAATACGAGAATTTGAAAGTTTTGCAAATTATGCTATCACTAAGGTGTATGTAATACTAACGTTTGGTTGGATGGATGTTGAACCGTAGCGGTTACGGAGCACCTAGACTAGTGACCATCCTTCCCGATTTTTTTTTAAAGGGTCAATGGGGACGTACATTTGTTCCGATTTTTAGATTTGACAAAAATTATTTATTCCAGCCACCCAGAGGGCGCGGCGCTTGTGGGAGCAGAAGGCAAAAATATTTTTTCTTTTTTTTTTTTTTTTTTTTGGAGAATGTCCTTAACTAATAAACAATGTTCTGAAGCGTCCCGATTTTTGGCCAGAAAAATATGGTCACCTTAACCTACACCTTATTTAACTTAATGAGAGCTTTAATTAAGATGCAAGAACTTTGCATGGATAAGGATAAAATAAACATTACATATAAAAATGTTCTTTAGTAATAATACTAATAAAAAATAATTATATAATAAAAAATATTAAAAAAAAAAAAAAAAAAAATCTTTGTAAATAAATAAATAACAATTTATTCAGAATGCGTCAACAAATTTATTTTAGTCCTAATAATTGCTTTTCTTTTAGCTTTTTTTGCACAATTTCTAAATTTCTATCTTTCCAAGTGCTTTTCCTTAGTTTGATAGGACGCGAACCAAGATATTTTCCTGAAAATATAAACAAAAGCAAAATTACTAACAAACAAAAATAACTTATAAAAGAAATAAGGTACCTATTACTAGTGTTGGTAATAATAATACTACAATAAATAATAATATACCATTCATCTCTTTCATGGCTCTTATATAATCTTGTGAATCTTTGAAGCTGATAAAACCGTATCCTTTACTCTTGTTTGTCCTCTTATCTCTGACAACTTTGGCTTTAACAAATGAAGGGTAATGGCAGAAGTATCTATGTAGCAGCTCGTCTGTAACGTCGTTTCCCAAGTCACCAGCGAACAATCGGAAATCATCTACGGAGCAGATATTAGAAAAATATAACTATTTAGACCTTAACACGCCTAATCTAATAGCAATGAATAAAAATGAACGAGATAAAAAATTGATGAGTTTGAGAGTATTTATAAATTTTTTTTTATAATGGAACTTTTATTAAGAACGACAGTAAAACAAAATTTAATTAAAACAAGACAAAACTCATTTATCTTAATTAGTGAAAAAATTTTCTTACATAAACACCATTTAAGGAGATAACGGGAAAGAGAAATGTTCTAGGTCCGCAAATGTATGAAAATTTATAATTAATAATTACTAAAATAATTACTCAAAAAACCATAAAATATAGTAAAATTTTAATAAATTTAAAAATATCTACATTAAAAAACGTAGTTCGTATAAAGTACAAGATAACAAAGGATTACCTGGATCCCATTCCTGTAAATTTTGATCCTCCCACACTTGACCACCAGCATAACGCAAATTTCTCTTTGGCTTTCTTTCTCGCCTCCTTTCCTCCATGTGAAGACTTGTTGGTTGATGATGAAAAGTGTTTACTACTTGTTTTATTGTCGTTGTTGACTGCTTTACCTTTTCTGCCATTTCCATTGCCTGTGTTGCGTTTTTCTTCTTGTCAACAGAATGTTTATCAGTTTTTAATTTCTTTTTCTTCGGCTCTGTTGTGCTTGTCTGTTTCTTACTCTCTGAAGATGAAGTAACTGGAGACGGAATAACTGTTTTTTTATCTTCTTCATGTTGTTTGTTCGTATCCTTTGCTTCAGGAGCAACATACAATTTGGGTGCCGAGCTATATATTATATATATATATATATATATATATATATATATATATATATATATATATATATATATATATATATATATATATATATATATATATATATATATATATATATATATATATATATATATATATATATATATATATAGCTTATAATATTATTATATTAATATATTAATATTATTATTATATTATTATATTACCTTATAATATTCGGGCCTTTAGAGATGGTAGCAGAACCTAACCCTTTTTGTGGGCTAAGCGTTCCTGGAGGTCTTTGGCCAATAAGTCCTGGAGGAGGTGGGGGTGGACGTAAAAGATTTGAACCAGGACGAGGACCAAGAGGTCCCATGATGTTTCCACTGCTATTCATCATAGCAGCCACTGCATGAAAAAGGAATAAAAATTAATGTCAAAGCTTCGGCTTCGGTATTCCGATTAATTCGGCAAATTGCCGAAGCTGTTCAAATAATCGATTGAAGCCGATTAATTAACGGGCATACCTAATGTCCTAATTGCTACTCTTTATTCTTAAAATAGATACTTTGAATTTAGAACAAATTTTAAGCTCTTAGGATGCAAATTTAAGAAATTTTATAAGAAATGTGTTGGAACTTTAAAAAAAATAAAATAAAAGTTTAAGTAGTTAGTAATAAATAATAGGTATATGGAAAAGTTGTTAAACAATTAATTGACTATCATTGCAACAGTTAAAATTGTATACTTTCCATTATTGCAGTGGACAAATTCTAATTCATCTTTGTGTTCTGGTTTTAATCTGATTCTGGTTGCTTCATATATATTCCCTGTTGTGTTGTAAAGACACTTGCTCCTTTCTGAAGGTTATTTTTTTGGCCAATGAGAACTATCCAATAACTGATTTTTTTTCCTTTTAGCTAGTTAATTGGTAACCTGCCCATCATTCATTTTTGGGAGCTTCTGATGGAATTAGATATTAATTATGTGGTGAATTATTCCACATTTAGTCATTTACCCTTTGAAACATAAAACTGCACGAAAGAACCAGAATCATTATATAAAATTGCGAATATTCTGAATTTGGTATAGGTCTTAGTCATTTAACGTCACAACTTTTTGAAATCAGCTGACATTTGACTACAAATCGAAAATTCGCAAAGCAGAGATTTTTAAGAATATTTATTTGAGTTTTCTTTTTGGTAAATTGCTGTAATATATTTCAATTACTACTGGCTATTGCTTCTAAAAGGTTCTTATTCTGAAGTTACCTTATCGACTTAGAAGTACAGTGATATACAGGGTGAGTCGGGAGGAACACATAAATGTATAACCTAAAACCCATAAGTTTTAATTCGATTTTCATTTCTTTTCGAATTACTAAATTTTAAGTTTAAACAACCAATCAAATAGACTACCATATGGTAAATTACAAAAATTATCATTTGTTCAACTAATCACCTGTCAGTAAAGAATTATTTTGTGACAACCTCGATAAAAGAAATTAAAGAATTATTTTGTGACAACAGCGATAAAAGGGAAAAACAAAGCCATACATCTACTCAAATCTAGAATATGTTTGCTTATGATTTTTGTAACGGGGGTGTTACAGCTGCGGTAGAAGAGTATCATCATCGGTTTCCGCATCGTAGAATTCCGTATAAAAACTTATTTATCAAAACTTTCAACACATTATGAGACTGGTAGACTTCAAAGTGTGCACATATCTGAACGTACAGTAATGTAACAAGAGTCCTACGGCTAGCTCATGAAGAACTGCCAATTAACTTGAAATTCCTCAAACGAAAATGATTACACATTACAGCACCTGCAACCAGGTATATATGTTAGACGCATGCAAATTTAGTTGATGGATAAACGCTAATCGTCATTTGGTTCGATACATACTTTTTATCGAAGAAGCAATAGCTCCTCGTAACGGCGTCGAAAATACCAGCAAATTTCATCGATGGTCTGACAAAACTACACACGAAATAGTCAAAACAAATTTTCAGCATCGTTGTTCAGTTAACGTGAGGTGTGAGTTGTCGATAGTCATTTAATTGGACCTTTCATTATTGAGAATCGAATAACAGGAGAACGTTATTTGAAATTTTTGCAAAATGAGTTACAAGGTGTATTAGATGATGTTCCTTTAAACGTAAGAAATGCTATACACTATCAGCAAGATGGAGCTCCTACACATTTTGTTAGCCAGGTCACAAAATTTAAATGGAAATTTTCCAGAACGATGGATTGGTTGAGGTAGGCCTATTAGTTGGCCGCCAAGGTCACCTGACCTCACATCATTGGATTTTTCTTTTAAATGGGGCTGATTGAAATGTGAGGTATAGAAAAGTGGACAATCGAGGTGGACTACTGCGCCGTATTCTGAATGCTGCAGCTTAAAAGAAAAATGAGAACTTAGGAGAGAACAAATGCTATTCGCAGACGAGCCTGAAAATGTACAGAGGTTCATGGTGGTACCATTGAAAATTTCTTATAACTCAACTTTTCAAATAAACTTGCATTACCCTGCTGGATCATGCTAAAACCTTTGGGAAGCTGAAATTCGAAAACAAATAAAAATTGGATTACTTTGCTTTTTGTTTTTTAGTCATACATTTATCTTTAGAAAATACTCTAGGAGTTTGTGCGTTCCCCCCCCCAAAAAAAAAAAAAAAAAAAAAAAAAAAATAAAAAAATAAAAAAAAAATATATATAATATATATATATATATATATATATATATATATATATATATATATATATATATATATATATATATATATATATATATATATATATATATATATATATATATATATATATATATATATATATATATATATATATGGTTCTAGAGGCTGGGAACTTTCTTAACCAGTATTTCTCCCTTCCCACATACGGTTGCAGGAATATGAATACTTTCTGCAGCCGACACCACCCTGCATCATGCGGGATATGGTGCAGAGTGTGTATATATGTATATATATATATATATATATATATATATATATATATATATATATATATATATATATATATATATATATATATATATATATATATATATATATATATAACTTTTTTTTTTTTTTTTACCTTCTCACCCCCTGACCACCCCACGTTGAGGTGGCCACACTTCGCTAATGAAGCCGCCTGCCGCAGTCGGCCTCGTCCAGAGATCCTTCAATGAAGTGATGCCCCAGGAGATTCTGGGGCGAGAGTTGGAAGGACAGTGTAATAGAAAGTGTGACTCGGTCTCCGGGGCCATTCCGCATCTGGTACAAGTGGGAGATGCTGTCTGGTTTATTTTGAATTTGTGTTTGTAATGTTGTAAGTTTGGGTGGTGCCCACATCTCAATCTTGCTAATGAGATTTGTGAGTGTCTTGGGAGGTTGCTGAAGTCGGGGTTTATTTCGGGAGGGGGTGTGTGTCAAGGATGTTGTTTGGTGGTCTGTTGATCAGGTAGGAATGTGTTAGTTGAGTGTGTATATGTTTGGTTATTGTGGTATTGGGGGAGGTGGGGGGATGTGATTTAGGATTTGTTTGTAAAAGGTACCGGTGGATGATGGAGGTTGTTTTAGTCTGTGTATGGTAGGTTGGAGGAGAGTGTTGTGACATGGGTGTGTGGGTAGACGGGTTTTTGCGTAAAATTGAGTGCCTATCATTTCGAGGTGGTTCTTTATAGGTAGTATTTTGGTTTCATTATGTAGGTGTTGTTGAGGGGTTGTGGGTGTGCAGCCGGTGATTGTGCGGAGGGCTCTATTTTGCGTTATTTGGAGTGTCATTAAGTTTGATAGGAGAGCGTTGGGTGCCAGACAGGAGAGGCATACCTTCCAAGACACTCACAAGTCTCCCTATCAAGGCTGAGATGTGGGCACCATCCAAACTTACAACAATACAAACACAAATACAATATAAACCAGACAACATCTCCCACTTGTACCAGATGCGGAGAGGCCCCGGAGGCTGTGTTGCACTTCCTGTTACTCTGTCCTTCTAATTCTCGACCCAGAATCTTCTGGAACATCTCTGCCTTGAGTGATCTCTGGAGGAGGCCGTCTGCGGTGGGCGGCTTCATTAGCGAAGTGTGGCCTCCCCAGCGTGGGGTGGTCAGGGGGTGAGAAGGTATAATATATATATATATATATATATATTATATATATATATATATATATATATATATATATATATATATATATATATATATATATATATATATATATATATATATATATATATATATATATATATATATATATATATATATATATATATATATATATATATATATATATATATATATATATTTTCTGTCAGTTCCTGTGTAAAGGCTGATGGAGTTTAGATAGTCAAAAATTTTAGGATAGTAAAATTAAGAGTTAAATAAAAAGAACAAACGAATTTGGTTTTAAACTGGCAAGATATCCTAACCGAAAAAAAAAATGGAAAATTCGGAAGACTACAAATCAGATATATGAAGAACAACCAACATCGTTGGGAACATGAACAACAACTGACTTTGGCTGGTAATTGAGGATAGAGACAGTAAGAAGAAACTGAGAAGTGTTTGTTGTTGGAAATGCTTAATTACCTGAGTTTTGATCAAGAACAAGAGAAACTGTGTTCAACTAAGTAGAAAATAGAGTAAAAACCGCTAAATTTTTAAGAAATTAATGAAAAACGAAGACCTTGCAGTACAAGGCGGCAGCGAAGTTTTTTGCAAGTACCAGCTCCCAAATGATGGAGTGAGGGGCACTGGTTGGATGCCAACCCTCCAATCATTTCCGAGGCAGGTTTTATGTTTCGCCATTTTACTCTGGCACGTTGATTTAACAGTTAATTGGAAAGTTGAAGGAAAATAAGATAAAATGATAGAGGAAAGAAATACTGTGGAATAAATACCCAATATACATAGTACAAGTTTAAAAATGGTTCCATTCAATAAATTCAAAATAGTAATCAGGTTATACTCACTGTTCATGTTTGATCTTGCAAGTTGAGGTGGAATAAAACCAGGCGGTGGTGGTGGAGGAACCAAACCATTTTGTGGAGGAAAGTTACCTCCCATTCCTCCCCTACCTTGTGGACTACTCAAAAACCCAGGAGGTGGGGGAGGAGGAAAAGAATTTGCCATTGGTCCTCCACCAGGTCCCATATTTTGAAAAGCATTTCCATCTTGATTGTGTACACCTGAACCAAAATGTCCTCGATTAAAGTTAGCAGGAGGTCCTGGAGGAGGAGGAAATGGTCTCGATTCTTGAATATCTGGAGATTGAATATTAAATTGTGGACTCAAGAGGCGTTCGAATAATAGGCCTGTTCCCATTAGCTGGAAAATTTGGTGGTCTTGGTGGTGGTTGTAAGGAGCCATCATCAGTAGCTTGTTTCAACTGCTGTTTAACCTACAATAATAATAATAATAATAATAATAATAATAATAATAATAAACAATGATATATTTACATAATAAGAATATTAACTTTTCACATAAAAAAAAAATAATAAAATAATAATAATAATAATAATAATAATAATAATAATAATAATAACAATAATAATAATGACTACCTGAGCAAATGTATTGGAACCGATTATTTGCCTTGAATTTGATTGTGAATTACCAGAGTCTAAATTAGTAGGTCCTGATATTTCTGCTTCAAACCTTTGTAAAATGAAATATATATATATATATATATATATATATATATATATATATATATATATATATATATATATATATATATATATATATATATATATATATATATATATATATATATATATATATATATATATATATATATATATATATATATCAGTTTAGTACATTACAGGTTAATAAAATTTATTCTTTAAATATGTTCAAACTTAATAATAATAATAATAATAATAATAATAATAATAATAATAATAATAATAATAATAATAATAATAATAATAAGTATTACTCTTTAAATATAGAAAAAAATATTAAAATACATACCTACTCATTTCATCATCAAGCATCCTTCTTTTATCATTGGGGCCAGACATTTTAATTTTGATAAAAATAACCGATGTGACAACAGTATATTTATTAAAAGTTCTACAAAAAAAATAAATAAATAAATAAAACAGTATTAATTTTTTTAAATTTTGGATTTCTGGAATGAAGAAATAGGTAAAGTGTAAACCTATTTATCAAACCAGACCTTTCCAATTTCTGGCTCTACAGTTAGTTAGTAGAATCTTATTATTTTATTTAAAAAAAAAAAAAAAAAAAAAAAAAAAAGGTCATTTTTTACATTAAGAATTTTTTATTATGAATTCAATGGTCTGATGCTTTCTTAATTTTCTCTCAGTATTAAGAAAAATTTTATTCCAAAAATTTAATTTATTTTACAATTTGGGGAGCTACTTTTTCTTAGCAATTACTGTGCTCCTGTTATTTTACATAAAAAAAAATTAGATGATGATCTTGAAATATTAAAAAATATAGACTTTTATTTTTAAAATTTTTTTTTCTCTGATTACCGCATCTTCTGGCACTGCAAATATAATTATAAATGAATGTGTAATTAGGAAAAAACTTTTATACATTATCCTACAATTTTTGGGATGAGGCAAAGGATACATTGACCCTGTTGCTGAAGAACACTGATACTATCAATAATTCAAAATAACTAGTCTATCACTGATAGAGTACTGACCACCATCAGTAATGGTATATTTGAATTGGAGACTTTTATTGTTCCTGTGATACAGAATGATATATAGTCCATGATATCTATCCATATATAATAATAGGAATAAAGAGAAACATGACCAAGTTTTTATTTATTTTTTTATTTTTTTACAGTTTGCCACCACTCATGGGAAGAGCCCTTTTCAAGGAGGAAGCACATACAAAAAAAGAGGAAGAAAACCATCAAGACCAGAGCCTAACGCACTTATCTCTGATTAAATACAGGATGATGGTAGAGTTCCACAGAACAGAGGTGGCTGAAATGGAGGCATCAAAACAGGCAAGCTTGGGGTTTACAGCATTCACAAAATTTTTGCAAAAACAGGGCACCATTTGTACGACGAGGGTGACGAAATGGTGGTGGAATGCGAGAGGTCAATTTCGTCAAGCACTTGCCATTGTAGTACCTATAGAAAAGAGATAGTGCCCCAATGTCACATCACAGAGATAGAGGGTACAGAGAAGTTTGAAAGTAGGGGACAGTTTATTAATCTTTTAGCCTTAGACTCAATCCTACAAATCAAAATGGTTGGGTATACAAAAAAATTTCCTAAATAAAAAATGTGTATCTCGCCCAACTGTATAACCTCTATGGGTAGAAAAAAGTTATGGCCAAAAATAATATTTTTTTCCACAAAAAAAAATTGACATTTCATGATTACTAGATTTTCACAGTAGACTTTTTTGGAGGCAGCCATGAAAGTTTCAAGTATAACAAAACATATATCGATGATTTAACTTTATAAAGGTCAAATTTCAAGTCATTTTGACAAAAGTAATATGCTGAATAACTTAAATAAATTTTTCTACCATTCATGTGTCCAAACCCTTTTTTTTTATTATTATTATTATTTCTAGATAACCTATAATACTATTCTTATCCATTTATATTAATAAAAAGCACTACGGATTGGCAATTTTTTAAATAATATTAATTGGTTAGTTTTACCCAGTTTCATTTTTTCATCACCCACAATTTTAAAAAAAAAGTAATTTTCATATTTTCTATTCCATATACTTTTTTATATAAAAATATTCAGAAAGGTTCATATTTCTAAAAAAAAAAATTGATACATATTGTCAGATTAAGTCTAATGCTAATATTTTTAACAGATTGATGTCATGAGAAAATAATTATCGATAAAGATGTTCATCACCATCGTTCATTTCTGTGTTCAAAATTGAAAATTTTTTTATAATCCAAGAAGATTTGGCTAGGAACAAAAGATAAGTCTCATCCTTTCTTGTTCTAATTTTCTTTATATCTTCTTTATTCCAGATCAATCTTGTTTATACTTAAAAAATTCAATACAAAATATCAACATTTTGATAACTTTATTAATTAAATCCATAAAACTTTAAAAAAAATAAAAAGGACAATAACAATTTCGTTAAGAAACTCAGTTTGTTCCAAAGAATTTTCAACCGCCAAGTGAACTACGTTACCTACGCAGTTCACGTGAGTAAAAGTTTTACTATTCTTTTTCTTACACGAAAATTTTTCATATATATATATTCATCTTTATATATTTTTTCCAGTTCAGAGTCCGGAACTACATCAACCACAACTTCTCTCAACGATTATTAAAGAATTATATATTTGACCTCAATCATCAGAATTGACCTTATGTACTTTTATATTGACAATTAACTTGTCAATATCATTTTTGTCAGTTCTGAAACCAGAGCTCTAATCTGTTCAGCTTTTCCTAAACCTTTCTTTTTCGTCGTTTTGACCATGTTGTCAAGAGTTTATTTTCGTCATCATAATTATTAATAAAACACTTATCAATTCTTCGTGTTTTATTCATTCCTGAACTACTGAAAAAGTTCATGTTGTATACTCGTTGCAATTGCTCTTTTGCGTAATCCTGCTGTACTCACAGAAGATCTGAGATCATCTTTTCGAGAAGACAGATTGCGACATCAACTATCCATTTCAACATTGATGCTAACCTCGCCTCGACAAGGAGAATAGATCGACTCAACTAGACCACCTAGAACCGCCTCCTCATCAGTGGATTTAACCAACGGTGGGTGAAAAGTATTAAATTTTCGTCTTTAATATAATTTAACTATATTGTAATTTATTTTTCTTCTGTTTGGATATTCAAAGTTGCGCGAATAGCTTACAATATAGTTATATATATCATGTAATCCCGATTTTCACGCCTTCCTGAAAGTTTAAATTTTTGAAAAATTGGTTAGTTTTACCGTTTTATGGTATATATTTTATTATTACTTCTGGTGGGCATGGGTTGGAGGCCTACCAAAATTTCCACCAAAGTTAGGGAGACAATCAGAAATCTGGTCTAATTAAAGTCTGACATGTCTCAATAAACAGCATTTAAAGGTGCGTAACTCATAGAAAATTGAGAAAATTAGATGAAGGGAGTGTGTTCCAGACTTTACCAGTAGAATACAAGCCCCTCTCAATGGAGAAAGAATGCAATGGGAGAGTTCAGAAGAACAATATTCATTGTAATAGCAATAGTATAGAGAGAGAGTGACGCAACAATATGACAAGCAGAAAGAGAATGGAGAGAATTGGTGAGGTCAGAAGATTTGATAAGACAAAAAGTTCTAGACTCCACCTTTTCAAGGAGAGCTGAATGAGTGGAACCACCCCAGATGTGTGATGTATACTCCATGCAGGGGTGAACAACATTCCTTTAAAAAGAAAGCAAGTGGGGTGGAGTGGAAGAAATTTTGAAGGTGCCTCTGAATGAATAACCAACCACTTAGAAGCTTCTTTAGAGACACAAGTAATATGGCCTTTCCAAGAAAGATCACAAGAAAAAAAATAAAAAATACTGAGGATTTTAAAGAGATGAAAGTTTGAGTTGTATGTTTTCGAAAAAGATATCATAGTTGTGTGGAAGGTTGTGTAATGAGAAGGAGGAAGAGAGTTTTGATGACACTGAAAAACACCATATTTTTCTCTTCCCCAATTTGAAATGAAAGATAGATCAGAGGTCAGTTGTCCAAGGCTAACTTCCTTGCATCTATTAACTTCTGTTGGGAGGTGAGCCTTTCAAATTAAAAGGAGTAATGAAGGATGGAGTCATCTGCATATTAATGGATAGGAGATTAAGTAACAGAGAGAGTCATTAATGAAAAGCAGAAAAAGTGTTGGGATATGATAGATCCTTGAGGAACACAACTATTAATAGATTTAAAGAAAGAACAGTGGCTGTCTACAACAGCAGCTATAGAACGACCAGAAAGGAAATCAGGGAGAAGGGCACAGAAAGAAGGACAGATTCTAAAGAGGGAAATTTTGAAATCAAAGTCTTGTGCCAGACTCTATTTGAAAGTTTTTGGTATGTCCAGACAAGCAAAAGATTCACCAAAATGTTGAAGAGAGGAGGATCAAGAGTCAGAAAGAAGGAATAGAAGATCACCAGTTAGAAACTTTTTATGAAAACTATACTGACAATCAGAGATAAGATTAGAAGAATTGAGAGGTTTCCAAATCTTCCTGTTAAGGATTGATTTGAAAACTTTAGAAAGAATGGAGGTTAAAGAAATGGGATGGTAGTTGGAGGGTTAAGAGGGGGCCCCTTCTTCGAAACATGCTGAATGAGTACACATTTCCGGTAAGAAGGGAAGGTTGAAGTAGAAAGACAAATACAAAATAGTTTACCAAGAAACATTGCATGCTCAGAAGAACAAGTTTTGAGAACCACAGGAGGAATACCATCAGGACCATACTTCTTCTTAGTGTTAAGGCTCAGAGAGAGCAGAAATGACATCTTTAGAAAGAAATTACAATTTTAGACATAAATGAGTTGGAGGGGGTTGAAGGAGTAAGGCTCCAGTATTGTCTAAGGTTGAATTAGTGGTAAAACTTTGAGCAAAGAATTTTTTTTCAAGCTTTAGAGGAAGGCAAAAAGGAAGATGTGCCATCAGAAGATTACTAGAAAGATTATCGCATTTTCTAAGGAGAATTGAGTTTTTGGTGTTGTGGAGAATAGATTTTGCATGACTCCTGAGATGAAATATAAGTTGCATGAGTTTCTGGAGTTTGAAGATGATGGTAATCCCTGAAGGCAGTATCCAATCAGTGGACAGCACGAGAACAAGCAGAGTTAAACCAAAGTTTGTTAGGTTAATTAGAAGGAAAGAATATGGAATGTACTTCTCAATGCCAGAGAGAATCACCTTGGGTATGCATTCTGCACACTCAGAGGGACCCCTCCCACGGAAACAGTAATCATTCTATGGGAAATAAGAAAAGTGCATCCGCAAGTCAGATCAGTTAGTGGCACCAAAATGCCAGAAACATCTCCACACTGAAGGTGTGGGTAGTTTTAGTGAAAGACTTGAAGGGACAAAACAAGATACAGAGATAAGAAGGTGATCGGATGAACCCATTGGAGGGAAGAGTTCAATAGTGTAAGGAGAAGGATAAGAAGGAAAAGATCAAGTATGTTGGGTCTAAAACTAAGGCTGTCAAGGATATGGGAAGGGAGTTGCACTAACTCCCCAAGATGAATGCTTTTGCCGGTCGTGAACATTGAAATTACCTAAAGAGATGATTTCAGAGGAAGGTGGAGAAGAAAGAATGAGTTCTATATTGAAGTTAAGATACTGATAGTCAAAGAATTTTTTACAGTCTGTAGAGTTAGGAGATAAAATGATACAACAAATGAATTTAGTTGCAGAGTTGCAAGGAAAGTTTAAGCCTAAAGAGAATTCAGAAGATTCAAAATTAGAAACACGAGAACAGACAATATTGTTATGCATATATGTGCAACATCCACCTTTTTATTTAGCCTATATATATATATATATATATATAATATATATATATATATATATATATATATATATATATATATATATATATATATATATATATATATATATATAATAATAATAATAATAATAGGCTTATATAAAAAAAAAATTTAAAAATTAACTAAGAGTAATAACTACCACAATTTAATAATACATTGTACAACTTTAATGGTATATTATCATTTAGCTTTGCATGACCAGATTGCTGCATCAACATCACAGGGAATCATACAAAATTTTATAGCTATTTTGGATCTAAAAAAATATATTGAAACTACAAAGACAAAATATTATGAAAGAAAGTAAATTAGGCATATTCAATTAAAAATAATTTTTTTTAACATTATTGTGTTTTGAAAGGCCCAGTATTAACTAGGTTAGGCCTTTTTGCTGGCCATTAGATGTTCTTTTACCCTTTAAAGGAAAAGGGAGAATCAACTTATCGATTCGAACTAGTTCAACTTAACCATACAGGACTTAAAAGGTAAAAATATGCCTAACCTAGCAAACATGAGGCTTCATCTTGCTTCATCAATTCAATTTAACTATTTTATATAAAAAAAAAAATTTAATATATTTAAAAAAATATTTTTAAATAAAATATTTTTAAGAATATTTAAAAAAAAAATATTTTTATTACCTCTGAAATAGCTATAAAATTTTGTATGATTTCCCTCTGATGCTGATGCAACAACCTGGTATTGCAAACCTAATGATAATATGCCATTAAAGTCATACAATGTGTTCTTAAATGATCATAGGTTAATTTTTTATTTATTTTCTTTTTTTTTCATGGTGTTTTTAGTTTACAAAATTGTTTTCTGCACTTCAATTAACTGAAAAATGTTGATTTCAGACCATTTTATCTTCGTATTTTCAATATATTAAGAAAAAAAAAATGCTCCATGAATTACAATTACCAATTATTTTAATTTTTACAGTAAACATTATCTATTTACTTATTAATTTTCACAAATTTGTAATTCACATATAATGGCTTCTTGTGGATTTAATATTAACAAGGCTCCTAATTTACATAAACCTATGTTAAACTCACTCTGTTCTTAAATATTTAAATTGATGATACTCCCAATTTGTATATTGTATATACAAATAAATTTGACAATATTTAAGGGTACAAATGGTAGAAGAATATTTTTTATTAACATTGTTAAAATATTTTTATTGATTTTAAGGTTTTTGGTATTTATTATAAAAAAGCTGCCTTTTATGCTTTGATAGATTGTATTTAATTGATTTCAGGGTAAATATGCATGGTTCATCTCTTACCTGGTATTTAGTTGTTACTTAAAATATAAACTGGAAATGTAATATATATTGAAGAAAAACAATAAAAATGGGTCAGAAAATGAAATTCACTAAATTCACTAAATGCACCTAGGGTAGTAAAAATAGATTTTCAACATCATAAAGCTTGGTTTTCATCTGCAACTTTAACAATATGGTGTAAGAAATTAGGCAGAAGACAATTAGAAAAAAATAATGATACTAACATAGGAATATTTTGATACTAATCTAGCAAACTAGTTCAACTTAGCCTAACCTTAACTTTATAGACCGACCTGGGCCCTGGCTAAAAATCAGGAAAAAACAGGGTTTGCCTGCCTGGGTTAAAATGACAAATTATACTTAAGGGGATGATCCAATTTCAAAATTTTCAGCCGATTCGCTTGAAATTTTCAGTGTACATAGCTTTTATTCCCAGTGACAAAAGTCCATTTTTAGCATTTTTCAGAGTCTATAATGTTAAAAAATTTTTTTTTTGAAATTTGACCTTTTTTCAAATAGATGGTGCAGTAAAAACAATTTTCTGAATGACCTGAAATTTGGACTGTATATTCAGAATTCTATCAGGTACAAAAGCTTCTAACAGACTTTTGTTCCCAAATGTATAGAAAAAATGTTATAAGCCCAAAACTAACTAACTATTGAAAAAAAATCCCAATTTTCAGACAAATTTTTAAAAAAACTACAACTATAACATTTTTTATATTTGGTGGGCATAAAGAGGAGGGATGGGGCTATAAATTACTCTCTTTACTTTATTTGATGTGATTTGTTGGTTTCAAGAAATAACCTCTCAAAAAAGGTCCATTTTTTACCAAATTTCAAAAATTATGAAAGTTTGAGAGGCTATATCTCGCTTCAAACAAATAGCATGTAATAATGCACTAAATAAAAGTTGTATCCCTGTCCCTCCTCTAAACAATATCTAAAAATAAAAAAATTTATAGGTAGAGTTTTTTTTTTTTTAAATTTTCTCTGGAAGGATACGATTTTTGCAATTTAAAAAAAAAAAAAAAAAAAAAAATTCAAGTGCTAATAACTTTTTTTCTAGACGTGACATCAAAAATATGTTCCCACTAATGCAAGAAATTGGGGCTGATTATTCAATTAAATTATCAACTCATGTGGACCAATTGTTTGACCCTGCTATTCATTTGTTTTCAACTTTGGATCTAAATAACTTTCAAACCATTATAGACTCAGAAAACAGCTCGAAATCAACTTAGAACTTAGGGAAAAAATGCATATACCCTAAAAATTTCAATTCAGTCAAATAATAATAATAAAAAAAAAATTTTCAAACAAAATATAAGAAACTTAAGATTTTTTTCTTTTGAATGCTCCTTTTCTGCTAGTGAATGTTCATCTTTGTGTTTTTATTTTTGATACTCCCATAAAGATTTGGTTGAAATACGGTATTTTTACTTGGGGCACCCAGAGATCCTCTTCTAATTTTCTGACTGTAGATGTTACATTTAGCTATTTCGAGCCTATCCTGAAACATTGTAAAGTACTCAATACTGCTGAAGCTGATCTTTTAGCCATATTGCCTGAAAGTATAATCAAAATAATAATTTTGTAATAATGTAGCTAAATGATACAAATTTGATACATAGCAATAAAATAATGATATTATATATATATATATATATATATATATATATATATATATATATATATATATATATATATATATATATATATATAATATATATATATATATATATATAAATACAGGTTGTATTGATAATTTTATATCTTACATTTTTCAAACTTTACCCTTGGGTCTTACCTAGGTAAATTGTTGAATCACTATTATGAATCAGAAAAAAAAAATATTCAAAAATTTTTATACTTTTTTTTAAACTTTTATTGTACAAAATCTGTAATTTTCTGAAATTTTTTTTTTGAGAAAATATATATATATAATTAATTTAAGTGAATGTTGACTATTCTGTTCCTTCTTATATATAACAATCTAATTTTCTTAACCTAAAATTTCAGTGCTTTTGACCTCTTTACAAATTTTAGGCAACCCTGGCCCTGACAAAATTCCAGCCCCGGTTGGTCCCTACTCGACTAAAAGGGTAAATATATGCTAACAGACAGCAAATAGGCCTAACCTAAATAAAAGCTATTAAAGTATACTTTTAAAGTATTTCAAAATCCAGCAATAACACTTTTAAATATCTATTTATTAATATTAATAATTTTTACAATGCCATTCTCTGCCTATATCGCTATAAGGCATAGGCGTATCTGGTGTAATTGACCAAATTATATAATTTTATAATAAGATTTTTAATACTTTAATTATTTTTAAATTTATTGAATTTCATTCTCCAACCCAATATTTATTGTTTTTCTTCAAAATATATTTTGTTTATATTATACCTACTAAATACCAGGTGAGAGACAAACCATACATAATTACCAATTTCAGTATTCTTTGTCCAATAGTTTCAATAGCCTTAAAAAAAAAAATGCTCAGCTAAACCTAGGTATTATCCCTTTATCCACACCTTTTATCTTGTTCAAACTGACTTATTTCTATGAGTAAATCCTCACTAGAATTCAATGTAACAATAGAATTATTCCAACTTGGAAGGTGTTTCATTTATCTACTGAATTCTCCTGTGACTTCCTCGGTTTCTTTTCCTTTTCTGTTAACGCGACCTTTTCCCATGATAACCTAATTACCTTAGGTTAGGTCCTAGGCTTAACAACTAAATACTAAATCTCTATGAAAAGACCGAAGAGATATATACACAAGAAAACGATTAAAATCAAGTGCGCAAGCATCAATATAAATTTATAAAACTAAATTATTCATGAAATTCATTGGCAAACATTGCGTACTATGAAAATATCCCAACATGAAGAGCCACTTTAAAATTTTGTTTACCATGGATACAATATAACCAATCAACTAATGTGTATCTTCTGGAAAATGTTTAGAAAGTTAATCTACTTCGCTGAATTTTCCATAAAAGGATTGGGAGTTACTACATCTACACAGTTTATTCATTTTATTTATGAGAGCGAACCTCATTAACAAGTAAAGAAGGGTACATTATAATATATAAAATAGAGAGTGTGTACATATAAACGGATGGGCATATCTCGACATCAAAACATGGTCTCAGAGCCCAAAGGAGACTAACGGGGGAAAAATGCTACGGCTAATAGAAAGGTAAATTTAAGCCACCCGCATTAAGAAAAGAAACGATTTCCCCCCCTTTATATAAACGTTACTATAAAAACTGTTTATATGCTTTTACTAATTTCATTTTGTGCATATACTTTATATATATATTTTAAGTTCTCCTTGATAGGAGTTTGTAAAGTGGTTTTGTTTTTTGTATCGATGTAGCATATTTTTTCAACTAAACTCCCAGTTGAATAATGCTCACTTTTTTTTACAAATCATCTCCAAGTCTAGACGTTATTAAAAATGTAAGAGTTTTTGCTTGTTCATTACAAGTCCTCAGAATTCGAAGGTATAAGGTATGAGTTATATTTTCCTTTTCAATTCTTTCTTACTATCATATCTATTGCCTTCTACTCAAATATATAACTGCGTAACGTTCTTAATTATATTGAATTCGTATATGAAGGAACTTCAAAGATCAACAAATTTTTAGAAAAAGTTCACAGTAAGTCTCCTCTTATTATTTAAATGTAACACTAATTACGACCCTTCTCTTTCAGGTCTTTTAATAAAAGCTTAACCCAAAGTTTTGTTAATGAATTTATATTCAAATTTTTCAACAGCTCCGGTTAAATTTAAAGACTTACTATTGAACGGTTTTGTTGCAAGTTCCTGGTTTCTCTTGTCTTTTATTATAGCGGTTATTGCAATTCATAGTTGGGGTCAATTTCGGGTGTATCCTAATCATAATATAGGCCGCTGCATAGGCTTTATTGTAATTGTTAACAGTGTTCATTTTGAAATTGTGATTTTTTTTTTTTTTTTTTTTTTTTGGTGTTTAATAGGTTCAGTAGGCCTAAGTAAGCCTTATAAGTCTTATGATATTTGTATTTAAAAGCCTAAGCCTACCGCATGTTTTATTGTTAGGCTACAGGCTGAATGGTTTTCTTAGTTGTGATTGTGAGTTGGCTATATAAGTTACTATAGCCACCTAAGTGTAAGAATTTAAGGAAATGGAGACAGTTATAAGCCACTAGGGCCTACCTAACAAGACTAATCACAGACAAATGTTGCAAATGGAGCCATTTGCTATGATTGGCTCATGCTAGAAATTTGGTGAAAACTAATTTAAGTGCTAAATTTGCTGTTCTCAAGTAATTTCTAAAAAATTTCAAACCATTATATTTATTTGGGACAGATAGGTCTAGCTTTAAACTTCAAAATTTCAAATTTCAAGGATTTAGGCCATATAGGCCAGTTAAAAATTTCAAACTTCATTCAATTTATGGCAATATAGGACATCTTCAAATTTTCAAATTTCAATCAAATTTCAACTTCAAATTTCAAAATTAAAAGTAATTCAAATTTTTATTTTTTTTTTGGCTAAAAAGGCCTTCTTTAAAATTTCAAATTTCAAATTTTTAAATAAATTTCAATTGCTTAGTTAATTAAGCCAGCATTATATATCTAAAATTACTTTGCACTTAGACCAAATAGGTCAGTCAAAATTTACCCTGCCTTGGTAAACTATTTCGTCTTTGCCTTTCTACTTCGACCTTCAATTCTTGCTGAAAATGTGCGCTCATTCAGCCTGTGCCGAAGAAGTTGGACCCATCTCAACCCACTAACTATCGTCCTATTTCTTTAACCTCCATTCTTTCTAAAGTATTCGAATCTATCATTAACAGAAAGATTTGGAAACACCTTAATTCTTCTAATATTATCTCTGATCGCCAGTACGACTTTCATAAGGAACGTTCTACTGGTGATCTTCTTTCCCTACTTTCTGACTCTTGGTCCTCCGCTCTTCGGGGTTACGGAGAGTCTTTCGCTGTGGCGCTGGCACAAAGCTTTGATTTCGAAACTTCCCTCTTTCGGAATTATCCTTCTTTCTGTGACCTTCTCTCTAATTTCCTATCCAGTTGTTCTATAGCAGCTGTTGTAGACGGCCACCGTTCTTCCTATAAATCTATAAATAGTGGTATTCCTCATGGATCTGCCTATCCCCAACTCTTTCTCTAATTTTCATCAATGACCTCTCTATTTCTTCGTCTCCTATCCACTCCTATGTCGATGACTCCACTCTTCATTACTCGATCATTTCAATTTGAAAGACGTCCCTCCCAACAGCAGTTGATAGGTTCAAGAATAATGGCCTTAGAGCAACTGACCTCTGATCTTTCCATATTTCAAAATGGGGGTAGAGAAAACATGGTCATTTTCAATGCCTCAAAAACTCAATTCCTACATCTTTCTACTCGTAACACTCTTCTACACAACTATGACATCTCCATCGAAAACACACAACTCAAACCTTCATCTGTCCGTAATATTCTCGGTGTTTCTTTTTCTCGTGATCTTTTTTGTAAAGATGACATTACTTCTCTCTCTAAACAAGCTTCTAAGAGGTTGGGTGTTCTGAAGCGACTTCGTGTTTTTTTTTACTCCACCCCAGTTGCTTGCTCTGTATAGGGGTGTTGTTCGCCCTGTATGGGGTGATTCCACATACAGCTCTTCTCGAAAAGGTGGAGTCCAGGGCTTTTCGTCTTATAAACTCTTTTGCTCTTACTAACTCTCTCCAATCTCTTTCTTCCCATCGAATTGTTGCGTCACTTTCTCTATACTATCGATATTACAACGGACTTTACTCTCCTGAACTCTCACGTCGCATATCTCCTCCATTGAGAAGGGCTCGTGCGACACAACTTTCTACACAGTCTCATCCTTTCTCTGTAAAAACTTTCCGATCCCAGACTTAACCGTTATGCTCAATCTTACATGTACTCTACTTGTACACATTCCTTTTATCTGTTTTTCCAACTTCCTTTGACTTGCACACTTTTAAACGCCGTTTATCTGGTCACGTCGGCCATTAGCGACCAGATTCCGAATGTTTCCCAACTCTGGTAAGATATTGGTAGGCCTCCGGCCTTTGCCCACTAGAGGAGACATGATATATACAGTATATATATATATATATATATATATATATATATATATATATATATATATATATATATATATATATATATATATATATATATATATATATATATATATATATATATATATATATATATATATATATATATATATATATATATATATATATATATATATATATATATATATATATATATATATATATATATATATATATATATATATATATATATATATATATATATATATATATATATATATATATATATATATATATATATATATATCACTGTTTAAATAGGACGAATTCGTCTTGATTTTCTTGAAGCATAACTCGTGATCACTCTATCAATGAAGTCCTTTGTTGGTTCCTCTGTTTCTCAGAGGTTAGTTAATTTAATTAAATTAATTAATTTAATTAAAATTTAAACTAAAAGATAATTTTTACTATTTTTTTTAAAAGCATTTGCAGCTTCTTTAGAAGCAAAATTTTTTCCCTCTTATTTATTTATTTATTTTTTACTTTATTTTTGTAAATTGTTACTAGATTGGGAAGAGAAATATAACGAAAGCAATTTTCAGGGCTTAAAAAAAAACAGGCATTTATTATATATTTATTTTTTTCCAATTTAAATATATAAATAGTGTATTGAACAGTATAAAATATTTTTTTATTGTAGTTTCACTACATATATATATATATATATATATATATATATATATATATATATATATATATATATATATATATATATATATATATATATATATATATATATATATATATATATATATATATATATATATATATATATATATATATATATATATATATATATATATATATATATATATATATATATATATATATATATATATATATATATATATATATATATATATATATATATATATATATATATATATATATATATATATATATATATATATATATATATATTTTTTTTTTTTTTTTTTATTTTTTTTTTATTTTTTATTATATTATATTATATATATTATATATATATATATATATATAATATATATATATATATATATATATATATATATATATATATATATATATTATATATATATATATATATATATATATATATATAAATAAAATAATTTAAAAATATATAATATATATATATATATATATATATATATATATATATATATATATATATATATATATATATATATATATATATATATATATATATATATATATATATATATATATATATATATATATATATATATATAAACCGGAACATGAAATCAAATGGTTCTACTCATTATCTCTAGTCTACGTGTGAACTTGGCATCATCAATCATTCTATTAAACTTAATGTTTACTTGTGCATGTAAAAGAACTGCAATTCTTGTTCTTCACAGCATCAACAACGTCTCGTGCGGCTTTCTTCAAAGATTTATTCTTTCCTCCACTTATGTCAACTTTAAGACTGAAAGATTGATATATATATATATATATATATATATATATATATATATATATATATATATATATTATATATATATATATATATATATATATATATATATATATATATATATATATATATATATATAGATAGATAGATAGATAGATAGATAGATAGATAGATAGATAGATAGATAGATAGATAGATAGATAGATAGATAGATAGTAGGTAGATAGATAGATAGATAGATAGACAGAAAAATAGATAGATAGATAGATAGATAGATAGATAGATTTAAACTAAATAAGTAGAAATTGAAATTGCATCTCAATAATTACTATTACAAAACTCAATAACTTTACAATATATTGTTATATAAAAATTATGCAGAACTTAAATTTGGGGTATAAAAAGTTTATTCTGCTTTACATTCATAGTAACCCGTATTGAAATTAATTAAATATATTTGATAATGAATATTATATAAGTTATTCAAATAGATGGTATTATTGAAAAGAAAAATGTAAATCCCTAATATCTTTTATTGTCAAGTTTATAAGCAAAATGAAATATTAATACTAACCTATTTACTAAATTATTCATCTGCGCTTCCAAATAGCCAACCTCCCTTTCTAGAAATCTTCTTGCTACTCTTGACTCTGGCATATCCCTAGAAGTAGGAGGATACCCTTTACCTTCACCTTCACCTTCACCTTCACCTTCACCTTCACCTTCACCTTCATTCTGGAGTCGCTTCTCGAATTCTTTTCGAACGTTTTCTTTCTGCAATTTTTCTTCTTCTTCTCTCATTGTTGTTGTAACAAGAGTACAGAAAATTCTTTGAGCACAGCTTGATTCTAGCCAAGATGTTGATGATGTAAATCTTTCAATGAAAGATGGATCTTCGTTCTCTAAATCATTTGCTAACTGTAATAAAGTTCTTGTTTAACATTTTATAACTGTAACGTTATAATACAAAATTAAAATTAATAGTTAATAATGTAATGGTATTTATATTAAAATGAGTTTTAAGAAATTATACCTTAAGCAAAATATCTTGAACATTGGCATTTGATTTTGTTGAACGAGTCGCAGCGGTAGGAAGAAGATTTCTGAAATCGTTGAAGGAGTATTTGGAGGCTGCATAAGCACCAAGAGCGCCTGAAATGTTCATAAGAAATTATATTATTATATTGCTCATTTATTTTATAAATACAACAATATAATTTTATTCAAGTATATATTAGTTTATTATTTGGTTCTTATAGAAATTCACGAAGAAATATACAAAACATTGATTCAATGTAATTATTAGGAAAACTTACACTAACAAAACCAATATTGAAGTAACATTAGGTCACAATTTAATAGATTCATAAATAGTGAGAAATAGATTCAAAACCATTATTGACACATACCACAGCTAAGTTAAGTAAAACATTTAAATCATAGGATATGATATTATTACTTGCTCTAATAACTTTTCTCAACTTTGTCTGTTAGAGAATTGAAAATTAATCACAACTTATGACGTTATTCAGTAGTAAAGAACAATAATAAAAAGCATTTTATTGATGATTGATAAAATTAAAATGTCTCTTTTTGAGGATTCTTATTTTAAACAGAAGGAGAATGAGTAGAAAAATATTTCCGAATGTTATCAAGAATAATACTGTCTCATTTTGAGTCTAATGAACAGAAATATATAGCAATAGATTCGGAAGATTTATCAAGGGTAAAATTAGTCTTACATTTTGAGATATCAAAAAAAAAAAAAAAAAAATTAAGAAAAAGATGCCAAGCACTTACCAAAAATAATAACAAACTTTCCTTTAGAATTTTATAATAAGGAGTACGTAAAGAAAAAAATTCTAAAACATTTACCAAGAGTAATAACAGCTTCTGATTTTGAGGTATCATAAAAAAAAAGAAAAAATATATGAAGAGAGATGACGAACACTTACCAAGAGTAGCAACAGCGACTGCTCCGCCTACCAGAGGAAGGGCATCGGCATCAACGTTTCCATTAGCAATTTTGTCGACTCTCTCTGGTATTCTGAATCGGTCTCCCAATCTCTGTCCTGCATCTAAAACAGGCACGATCACTTTCTGCACAGAGATAAAGAAATAGTAAAAAAAAAAAAAAAAATAAATAAAAAAAAATAAAAAAAAAAATGAAAATAAAAATAAAAATAAAAACGAAATAGCGACAAAAAAACTTTAGTTTAAAACCATAAAGATGCTAAGTTGATCATTTTTCATATACAAACTAACATTGTTATTCATATTTATATTTATATATATATATATATATATATATATTATATATATATATATATATATATATATATATAATAATATATATATATATATATATATAATATATATATATATATAATATATATATATATATATATATATATTTATATTATATATATATTAACTAACCTCTTTGACCTTTTCGCCTACTCTTCTCAACGGATCGATCATCTTGTCAATCAAAGGTCGATTGTCAAGTTCTTCAATGTAGTCTTGGTAGTAGTATGGTTGTCCATTGTAGTACGGATTTGGTTGATTGTAAAATTGGTGAGGCTGATAATTTTGGGGCTGCTAATATATATATATATATATTATATATATATATATATATATATATATATATATATATATATATATATATATATATATATATATATATATATATATATATATATATATATATTATATATATATATATATATATTATATATATATATATATATATATATATATATATATATATATATATATTATATATATATATATATATATATATATATATATATATATAATATATATATTATTATTTACATATATTTATTCTTAGTATTATAATAATAATAATAATAACAATAATAATAATAATAATAATAATAATAATAATAAATAAAAATAATAATAATAATAATAATAATAATAATAATAATAAGAAGAAAAGAAGAAGAAGAAGAAGAAGAAGAAGAAGAAGAAGAAGAAGAAAAAAAGAAGAAAGAAGAAAAAAAAATTATTTTTATTACAGGCAAATGTAATAATAATAATAATAATAATAATAATAATAATAATAATAATATAATAATATTATTATTATTATTATTATTATTATTATTATTATTATTATTATTATTATTACATTTACCTGTAATTGATGCTGAACCTGTGAGACTGGTCTTGGAACTGGTAGACTAAATTTTGGAGCTCCTGGACGATTCTGAAAAATTAATAATAATAATAATAATAATAAAAATAATAATAATAATAATAATAATAATAATAATAATATAATAATAATTATTATTATTATTATTATTATTATTATTATTATTATTATTATTATTATTATTATTATTATCATTATTTTTATTTGGAAACTTTTTAAAAATATTTTTATATAATTCTTTCTTCCAAGAAATATCATTAGCAGACTGAACCTTACCTGGAACGTTGCTTCCTCAATAACAAAATTTTGAGAATCCACTGGAATGATATTTGGATGAATTAAACTTTGTCCTGCCTGACCAAAAGCCTGGTGAGGTGTTGGAATACTTGGTTGATGATTCCTTCTCACTTGGTTGGTATGTACCGGTGGAGAGTTAAAATGTTGTTGAGTATATACATGGTGGTTTTGCTGGGGTTTTGTCTTCCTTTCAATGTTGGATATCCAGCTGTTAAAGTCTTGCCCTTGTTGCAAGTATGTTTGAGGATAATTTGCAATATTACTGTTTACGTTTTGAACTCCAGGTATTGAAGAGGATCCAGCGAGAGAAGTTGTGTGTTTGGAAACCGAACTTGAAGAAGGGAACTTAAATTGAGATGAGCTTGGTGAAGGATGTGACCATAGGTTGTTGTTTGAAGAGGATGTATCAGACGGAGAATGGAAGTCTGACCATGTTATTTTTGGCTGCTGGAATGAAACAGAAGAAGGATTAGGAGTTGGAGGGAAAGCAAATGTTGGAAGACCGAATGAAGCTCTTTTTGCCTGATTTTCTTTTGATGGTTTAGAAGCAAAACCAGATCCATAAACGACATCTTTCGTAGGAAGCTTTTTCTTTTCTTCTTTTTTGCCAAAAGTAGAGTACGAGTATGAGACAATCTTTAATGGGAAACATTAGTATTTACAATGATATACCCTTATTGCCGTTTCTTAAACAGTTTGATCAAAAACTAATATATACATAATAGGGAAGTATTTATCCGCAATAAATTTAGAAAGCATTACAGAATTAACATTTGAATTAATATTGTTAGTTAAAGAATCATAGGATTTAGAATGAAGTTAACGGCAAAGATATGAAAATATATTTAACAAGAATAAGACATTAAAAAACGGATGATAGAATACAATGAAATTCAAAGGTCTAATTAACTTGAAATAATATTGTTAGTCCGACAAGTTCTGAGAAAAAGTAACATTTTGAAGTAAGGTATGGAAAATCTTATAGATCTTTAATATTAAAACTTTTATAAGAAAATCTCGTAATAAAACATACAACAATTTGTTTCAAGTACCATTTTAATAAAATTATCAAAGTTTATTTTAGAGAGTTACGAACACAGAACCGTTCATTAATGAAAAATATTAATGAGCGTAGAAATAAACATGGAAAAATTTATTTGTATGAAAATGTAAAAGAATTTTTATAGTCTAAACAAGCCAGTTAAGTAAATAGTATTTTGTTCTAACCTTTTCTTCCGTTTTTCCCTGAGATGAAGCCTGAGGGCTTGAATCAGGAAGCCCAGATCGATCTGGCTCATAATTGATGTTATAGAAATTTGAATTTGAGACAGGAGATGGTGCTGGCTGAAATGGAATTACCTTTTAATAAAAGTTAGCTAAAAAAATTTGAGTAAAATAAATTATGAACAATATCTTTATTTCTGTCTATTCATTTATCTATTATTTAATAAGCTATTACTCAACTGATAATATATATACATACATACAGAATATATATATATATATATATTATATATATATATATATATATATATATATATATATATATATATATATATATATATATATATATATATATATATATATATATATATATATATATATATATATATATATATATATAATATATTAAATTTTAATAATATAAAAAAAAAAAAAAAAAAAATTTATTCAAATAATAAATAAATAAATAAATATATAAATATATAAATAAATAAATAAATAAATATAATAATAAATAAATAAATAAATAAATGTTACCTTTTTTCATAGGTGGCAGAACCAGTCATAATTCTTCCCTGTCTTCTCGAAAATTTGCTTCTGTCATTTACTTCGTTACGAACATTGTCTTCATCCGTCACAAGAACATTGTTTATCACTCTGTTCAATATAATATATATATATATATATATATATATATATATATATATATATATATATATATATATATATATATATATATATATATATATATATATATATATATATATATATATATAGATAGATAGATATAGATAGATATAGATAGATAGATAGATAGATAGATAGATAGATAGATAGATAGATAGATAGATAGGTAGATGATAGGTAGATAGAGAGGTAAGTAGATAGATAGATAAATAGATAGGTACAGTCGTCAACAGAAGTTCGTTCCTATTAGGCTGGAAATAAATATTTATTTAAAATGGAAATCATTTTATAAAAGCTCTATTTTGAATAAAAAGAAAATAAAAACATTGAGCGGGGCTTAATTGAACTGTGATATTGGCTGAACCTGAAATGATCCCCATTTTATTTAAATATTTATTTCCAGCTTAATAGGAACGAACTTCTGTTGACGACTGTACATAGATAGATAAATAGGAAGAAAAACTCAAAGATAAATTAATAGATTGATGTAGAGAGAGATGATTAATTATTATTATTATTATTATTATTATTATTATTATTATTATTATTATTATTATTATTATTATTATTATTATTATTATTATTATTATTATTATATATTATTATTATTATTATTATTATTATTATTATTATTATTATTATTATTATTATTATTATTATTATTATTATTATTACCTTGCATTTCTGTAGATTTTTGTATCATTAGGATCGTCAGGTTCTCTCACTCCCTCGACAACTTGAATTCCTTCCTCGTCAGTTGTTATTCTTTCAAGTTGTCGCCCTCGACGTTGCGAAGGTGTTTCTTTATCAGAGGTTACCTGGAGGAGCTTCG